>WWET01005004.1:60112-70210 GCA_011038615.1 Limnodynastes dumerilii
CAATAATCCCTGTATTTACCAGCAGATCTCCTAATATACGACGCCGGAACCAATTATAATAATTTATTTCCATCAAATACTTGTTATATTACACACACTGGGGGAGATTTGGTCAAATCAGTGCAGTGGGAACAGAGGTGAAGTAACCTATAGTAATCATTTATAGAAAAAACATCTGGTTGCTAAGGGTGACATCACTTATTTCCTGTATTCCAGAATTTATAACTTTTTTATTTTATTTTTATTTTTTTTTATTATTACTTAAAGCTACTCGGCAGTACACTGGCAGCCCTGGACAATCTGCAGATGTAATTTCCTCTCCTAATGCATAATTTCCTGTCTTGTGCTAGAGGGTAACTATTTGGCTTCACAGTGTTTAAATCTCAGCAAAGCATTGGCTAAACACAAAGCATCACTCTGTGCCTATAAGCCAGGAAGGGTCGTACAAATGATGATCCTGTCCATTTCACTTAGCAGAGACAGTTAAAGTTCCAATAATAATGCCAGGTATAAGGTGAATATTTCACTTGACCGGAATTCTGCATTGATTTAAGTAATGTTCTTTGCACGGTGCTTAACATTCCATACACATCGTAAATTCTATAGTATAATAAATGGGCACAGAGAATGGCTATAGCATCCAGTGGTATCATTATTTTGTATTAAAAAGATTGTGGGAGGTAACTTAATGTTATAGACCACGAGCCTCAAGTTCCTGGTGAGAGATATGCAGGCTCTCCTGGGATACCGGGAGAGCTGCCCGAATTTTGGGAGTCTCCCAGATATCCCGGGAGAGCCTGCAACACTGAGTTAACTAGGTCCATAGGCCTCAATTCAGGGAAATAGGACACAATTTCTAAATTCTGCAAAGAGTTCTGAAACGGAATTCGCGTAAGGGAGATTGCCAACACTTCAGGAAGTCAGGGAGATCACCCATTAAGGTAGGGTGGCGTCTATGATTTTAGATTGGCTAAACAGATAATCCTGCAAGTTGTACATTGCTATTAACTAATATCTCTTTCAAAGTCACTATTGCAACATCTGTATTGGTGCCATATAGTAACAGCATCATAATCCCCTCTGTCATCTATTGCTACTTTGTTTGGTTGACTTTTAGATTGATGGGAATTCTGTTCAGTGACTGTCTGATGCAGTCTGAATGATTCATTTCTCTAAACTACAATCTCCAATGATATTTCAATGCACCTCAAAAGTTCTCACACTGAACAGGTTGATGACTAGCACCTGTATAGATACAGAGCTATATACAGACCTACACTTCCCCCAACACTGGAATGCTGGTAACCCCCAGCAAGTAAAAGGCATACAGTCCTGTGTCTCCCCTGGGAAAGATCAACAGAGCCAGTTCCTTCTCCTCTTATACAAAACCCATCTCTAAGGAGCTGTCAGTATGAGTCAAATCGCATGCAAAAACAAATCCAAACAAACTTGGGGAAAAAAATCTAGACATAAAAGAGTGTCCTTTGTTCCTTCATGTGTGGGAAACAGGCAAGTAGCACGGAGGCCAATAGAAGGTACAAACACCCCTACAGCCTCTATTATATATTAAGGAAGGAAGACAACATAAATGGGAGACTCTATACAGTACAGTATGAGGGTGACCATAACGCTAGACCAGGTGGAAACGTATTTACTGCAGCGACAGTCTCTATTTCAACAAAGATGCAGCCAACAGTTTAATTGTGTGGGTATCAGTGCCGACACTGTTCAGTTGAAGAATATTTTTATTTAGGAAAGGGTGCAATGTCGAATTTTCCTGTTTAGACAGTGCCCATCCTCAAAGGTTAAGTTTAGGGTGCTAGACAGGGGATGAATAGTGATAGTGTTAGGGTAAAGGGACGGTATAGATTAGGCTGGGAGGGGTGGGGGTTAGGGATAGGTTGTGGAGAGGGGATGGTTAAGGTTAGGCTGTGGAGAGGAGACAGTTAAGGTTAGGCTGGGGAGAGGGGACAGTTAAGGTTAGGCTGTGGAGAGGGGACGGGACGGGTTAAGGGATGGTTAAGGTTAGGCTGGGAGACAGGACTGGTTAAGGTTAGGCTGGGGAGTCAGTGAAGAGGGTTAAGGTTAGGCTGTGGAGAGGGGACAGTTAAGGTTAGGCTGTGGAGAGGGGATGGTTAAGGTTAGGTTGTGGTGAGAGGATGGTTAAGACAGTGCCCATCCTCAAAGGTTAAGTTTAGGTTGCTAGACAGGGGATGGATAGTGATAGTGTTAGGGTAAAGGGATGGTATAGATTAGGCTGCGGAAGGGGATGGTTAGGGATAGGTTGTGGAGAGGGGATGGTTAAGGTTAGGCTGTGGAGAGGTGACAATTAATAGAAGAAAAAACACAGCGCTGAAGTAGGCACTTAGTTACTATTAAGACACAAAAATAATAATTACAATGGCTGAAGGAATTGCTACACCGGTTTAGGTTAAATAAAATGAATTTAATTAAACACAATAAAAAACAGTAACAACTACAATTAAAATCAATAACTTGTGCACCACTTTTAGCATTAGCACCTGTAGGAGTAAAATGGTACTGTTAAGTACAGTATGAGGGTGACCATAACGCGAGACCGGGTGGAAACGTATTTACTGCAGCGACAGTCTCTATTTCAACAAAGATGCAGCCAACAGCTTAATTGTTGAGGTATCAGTGCCGACACTGTTCAGTTGAAGAATATTTTTATTTAGCAAAGGGTGCAATGTCGAATTTTTTTGTTTAGACAGTGCCCATCCTCAAAGGTTAAGTTTAGGCTGCTAGACAGGGGATGGATAGTGATAGTGTTACGGTAAAGGGACGGTATAGATTAGGCTGCGGAGGGGGATGGTTAGGGATAGGTTGTGGAGAGGGGATGGTTAAGGTTAGGATGTGGAGAGGGGACAGTTAAGGTTAGGATGTGGAGAGGGGACAGTTAAGGTTAGGCTGTGGAGAGGGGACAGTTAAGGTTAGGATTAGTGGAAGGTTAAGGTTAGGAGATTGTTAAGGTCAGGTTGCAGGAAGGAGACGTTTAGGGTGGGATGCAGTTGCCAGTCCAAGCAGCTGTATTTCAAACATGAAACAGAGCAGCTGAATAGTGACTGTATCATTGTTCAAAAATCTTTGAAAATAGAATTTTGCTATTGGGAACGGGAATCAACCATTACAGATATTCCAATAGATCACCTCCATTAGTTAAAAAGATGCCATAAATTGAACAATTTCTATACGTGAAGTTACACATTTTAAAGCCAATAGGCCACTCAGTCCCTCCTTGTCCTTAACCTTTGAAGAGTGTCACTTGAAACTTGTATTGTTGGTTGGGGTTATCACCTTGCATCCAAGACAGGCCTGGCCTTTATGACTTCATGACTACATCCTGATTACCATTTATGACACAAACAATTCTCTGCCAGAGCACATGACTTTATGCAAGAACAGCTCCAGACCTGGGCCATAAACAAAAGCAAGTCCCAGGCTAAATAAAGGTCACTTCATATTTCTTACATACTGGTTCATACACAAGATATTGACTCATATCTTGCCAAAATGCTTAAGTTACAAATAATGGGGTAGATCCAGAACTACGTTTGCCGTACGTTTACTCGCGTAGCGTATTTTCGTGTGCGTACCTTCTATACACTCCCCTAGGCACACCCCTTGAACGTACGTATTTTGTCAAGATACACTTTCCAAAATCCTACCTTAACCTTTGCCAACGTAACCGCAGTGATCCGCTCACGTACGTATGGGCAACACGTATTTACGCAGCTAAGCACGCCCATACTCTACACTTTAAATACAACCCCCCGCCTACTTAACGTATTTCAGACGTATTTTGGACTCACGTAAAATTGGCACACCCACACGTAAGTATTTACGTGACACATACGTGAATGGCCCATGCGTTCACATTTACGCTACGGTACTGTGCGTATTTTCTATGGTGCGCATGCGCAGTACTTACCAAAAGGCGATTTTACGTCTCCGCCACGCGTAAATTCGCTCACAAGCGTTGTTCTGGATCTGGCCCAATGTTTCCCCTAATAAGTTTATCTGGTCTTTTCTGATTATGATATTTATAAAGCACATATATTTTTACCATTGCAGCGTATACAGGACAGAACCTGAGCTGTATGAGTTGCAGATGTTCTGTAGGTTGACCTCTCTCTGACAGGAGAAACCCTGGCTTGTGCACACATCATAACACTCTATATTCTCTGCATTTAACCAGTCACCATCTATCTGTGCTGTGTGGGTGAACATCTCACATGCTCAGTTTCATCACACCTGAGTAATAGCCTCCCCTGGGCTCTGATGTCAACATCTGCGGTGACAAACAAACCTGGGGTCTCCTATAGCAACAGAGCTAATTATAACATTAGACCATTAAAGCTTAAGTCTTTGGCCATCTCCCAAGCAACCAAATCACATGTTAAACCCAACAGTGGTGAGAGGCACATTACTGACCTTGTAATAAAAATAATCACATATCCTTAATGTTATAGCAACCTCTCACAGTGGATGCAATGCTTCTGCAGTGTATTAAACGGCTCATGTAACAGTGTGTCAGGCACCAGTAACACAATGATTACTGGGAAGTGATAATAGGCTATTACAGAAATGGTATTTTCTTTCTTACACATTTATTTTTATAGGATAGTCGCGGATTCATATACACTTATTTACTCTGTTTTAAAGCAATGCAGCAATGTGACGCTAGTTACCCCCAACCCCCTGTATTTGTTGGTTGGTCTTTTTTTTATATATCATTCAGCATAACTGAATACAAAGCTCTTTTCAGACATGTAGATATCAAACTTTTACATTTAAAAATCTGCAATTATAAACCATTTATATGACCAAGACATATACCTTATTATACCCTAGCACAGGAAGGATTCTTTACTGTAAGGGAGGGGAACAACTTGGGCAACACAGGGTTTGAATACTTGTCTGACTGGACAGTCAATAGATTCCTCTCTCTCTTGTGTAGTGAAGATTGATAACAAGAACGACATCAATATGAAGGACTTTCCTCGTATTCGGATTATCACCATTTAGCAGTTTAAACTGCCAGGAAACATTTGACCAGTGAAAGTCCAGGGTTGGCTTGCTATCCTTAAAAGTGAACCGCTGCTGTGTTGTAAAGCTGGATAAATTAAAATAAGCAGGTGCAACAATACTGTTGGCACCTAACTTCATCAGTAATATGTGAACAGATTGGTGGTTGCACATTTTCTCTGGGGAGATCATGCAAATTGTTGGGTATCACTGTTTGGCTCCTGAATTCTAGATTACTTTCATATTAGCAGCAAGCGATTCCTATACAACCTATTGCATTCCTGGAATTGGGCATAGATTACTCTATTTGTTCAGTTACTTCATCCATATAAGGACGCTTGGTTACATGAGTCTACAGGTAAGCAGACAGTTCTGTCGGCCATATACATAGTAGACAACACCAGATGCTCCTGTCTATCAGCTGACAGAATATGCATTGCTACGTCATACACTACATAGGTTTTGTCTGGGCAGAATATATGCTGTATCTGGGTGTGGGGTATGGAAAGAAGGTAATCTTCATGTACTCTCTATACCAGACATACCATAGACATTGGCGCTATGACCCCCTCTCTTGACATTGGGCACTGGACTCGGTCATGTTGCTTCTGTGACCTCTCCAAGCAATGCCAGCCAGATAGCAACAGGTGGGACATTAGGGACATGGGACCACATTCAGACCTTTCCGTATGTGCGGAGGTCTGAAAGCCCACAGAGAAGAGGCGAGTGCACGCCCGTCACTTATGTGCCCAGAACAGAACGCAAGTCTGGCTGTATGCCGGGGATTGTGAGTGCGGAGGTGAGGTGCCGGCCTCTTCATTGGAACTACTAACGTACCAAGCTAAGTTCCTTATATGAGAAGTTACGTGCGCCGATGTCACTTGTCAGGGGACTTACGCAAAATGCTTGTGCGAGTCCACTGACTTACTTATTTGTGGATCACGGTCATATAAGAGCCTCTGTAATAGAAGGTAAGAGGTATAATCCTGCACCCTCCATTATTCCATGCTCAGCAATAGAAAATTCCGCTCTGGACTATTGTGTTTTCTGGGGTTTCCCACATCTGGATTTCACATCTCCAACTCAACCTGAAGTTGTAACACATCCAATTATACAAAATACATAGAACGATCTTTTTAAGGTATGTGCAATAATTAAACCTTAGAACCCCTTTTCAGTATCCAAACATATCATGAAAGAGGCCTGCGTAAGTCTCCTAATGTTAAATGAGGCCCTAACGCAATAATTCTGCCCATCACAGGACATTTTTGAATTCAACCTGAAAAATAACCTCCTTTCCATCACTACTGTAATTCATAGTGTTCCGGGATACCGGGAGAACTGCGCGCATTTCGTGAGTCTCCCGGATATTCCGGGAGAATCAGCAACTCAGAAATAATAGTCAATAGAAAATTTAAAATAAAAGGTTTTAGCTCAAATTCTTTGTATATTCCTGATTTACCTTTTTATTCCACAACCCTATGCCTCCATGTCCACTGTACACACTCCCCCTCCCCTGACACTCCCCATGTTGAACTATGTATTATGCAAAAAATCCTTTATTTAGCTTTTGCAAATGCAGAGTGCAGGCTTCCAGGGGTCCTTTCATGCTGCATGCCTCATCCTACCTCCTAGGTCTGCACACACACAGCATGCTGTCAGAGCATCTCCCCCTCCATCAATGACAAATACTGTTTACTCAGCACCAAGGTAGGGAAGGAGAACTGCATCATAGCAGGGAGTCCAGCCTCAGTTAATCATCTGTGCTGTGCGCTGCCTTAGGTAATTCCCTCTGAACAGTTGCATTGACCCGGCTCTCTCTCAGCAGAGGGTAAATATGATGCCCAGTAGCAATGTAAATTCTCTGTTCTCCTCCACTTCATTCAACATCAATGAGCTCAGCTACCTGTATGGCTTCTATTACGGCATTCTATTGCTTCCCCTAATAGGAAGTTAGGAGCCTAATAAAGAATTCTCAAAAAGCAATCCGTTTAATTAAAGGTTACTCGGAGGCTCTGGGGAGTTCACAATGCTTATTTCTCCAGCTCCTATAATTTCAGCTAATGGTGTAATATACCCATTAGGACAGATATCACGCAATATAGCTTTCTCCTACTTTCTGTTTCTTCGGAGAAATGTCATTTACAACAGAGAAAAAGGAGGCTTTTATACAGGAAGAGAAGGAAATACTATCTATTTCTTAATTAACAAGACAACTCGTTAGAGAACAGAAATAACTTTAATAACTTTAGGGATTCCGATTTACAGTTTACAAAACTTTCATAATCATTATTACACTCAGTACCGCCCCCTAGGACGTTTGAACCGGTTAGCCGCTACAACTCCCCGAAAGCATCATATACTTCTAATATACTGTATATATACTGTATATGCTACTAATATACTGTATATATACTGTATATGCTACTAATATACTGTAGCAGGCGGCTGTCAGCTTAAGTTATTAATTAACCAGCGCTCAGTGCTGAGCATAGTTTATGAACCATTAAATAGCAGCGGATTGCTTATCAACAATCAATCAAACGCAGGCAATCGGTGCTGACGCTGAAAACGCTAGATGGAAAAAAAGTTTTTCTACTTTTGAGGGGGTAATAAGTGCGGCTATAAAATAGACTAGGAGCCGTTTTGCTACAATGGGGCAATTAGATCAATTTATAACATTAGGAGAGTAATTTTCATAAACAAAACAAAAACCACAGGTAAAAATAATAATAATAATAATAATAATGCCTTATCGATATGGGGTGGTCTTGTCAATGTTTGTATATGGCTGTACCTTTAATCCACACAGCTGACATGACCAGGTCAGGGCATTCTTAGTGAACTGCAAAAAGTCACCTCATAACACAAAATGCGTCTTTGCTCAGCATATCTATATAGCACCAGCTCATGCTCTAATGCTTAACATTCAGAACTGCTATAGCAATAATACAAGTCTGGGTATTAACAGGCACGGAAAAGGTGCACGTGGTCACTGCCTATAAACCTGAAATCTTCAGGAAAAGAGAGCATGAGCGAGAGGTCCAGATCTTGAGCAGAGTGGATGGGTCAAGGCGGGGATTATATGAAGACCAGATATATATTAATTGCTGTTTTGTTAACAATATAAGATATTTGTGGAAGTATTTTATACATAAACTCAGAAAAATAAAGGTTTGATATTGAAAGAATGTTTTTTTCCAGGAAAACTGAGCAAACTTCTGATTGTAGATTGTAGACGTTAAACTCTGGTTAGAGAAAGATAAGACCAGTAAGCAGGGAGGAGCCTTGAGGGGCTGGGGCTCACACTCCGGGCTCCTGGGGACTGCACACTCTGTGTAGTGTGTGGCTGTTCGCTCTGTGCATAGGGCTGCCGACTAAGAGACAGGCAAAGAAATGCTCCCCAGCTACTCTGATTGTGGGTCATACTGGGCAACATTCTCTACTTGCCTACCAGCCAGTGAATGGATGTCAGCATGCTGATTGGTGGATGGATAGAGATAGATAGATGGAGTTATCCGCCAATCAGAGGGCTGACAGCAGTACACTGTATGGAAGCATGTGGAGAGATGGTCCATCACCACATGAGGCGTAAGTTATTATTTTTTTTTTTATTGGGGTGTGTGTGTTGTGGAAGGGGGTGGTTTGAATATCCAAGTCTACTTGGTTGTATTTGGCACCTTGCCTAAAAGTTGCCAGTAGGGGTGTATCTATGGGTCCAGCACCCCTGGCTGTCATGATTCTGCTATATCCTCGCTACACCTTATAGTTCCTTTGTTTACCTTTTTCTAGTCACATGACTCCTTTCAGTTCTAACACTGCTGGTGTGCACTTCTGCTGCACGCATGTCACAGGTAATGCCTTGCTAAACTCCTCACTCACCTGCACTATTTAAGGACCTGCCTGACATCACTTCCCTGTCAGAACAACAGATTGCCTTACTCTGCTGATTCGTGTCTTCGAGCTCGCTCGTGTGTTCTGGCTCCCTGGTTCCTGGTTGTGATTCACTTCTCAGTTCCAGTATATCATCATGCCTCCAGTTGCCTCTCGCTGGTTTTGCGTCTCTCACTGTGTCCAGCTCCATTGTTTCATCATCCCTGGTCTGACTACTGCTGTGTCTCCTGGTTCCTGCACAGATCCACCTGTCGTCATATCCAGCCTCAGCTGCAGTGTCTCCACTACCTGCACTACTGCTCCCAGCATTTCCTACAGCTACTACTTCTGCTCTCCGGGGATCCCGCCTCACTGACTCTGCATCTGTGTGCTTGGTCAGAGGGCTGCAACCTGCCCCTTTCCTGCAGCCAAATCCATCCCCACCATCAGGGGCTCTGGTGAATACCTGGTCTGGGTTAGACTCTGCGCCTCTGGTCCGGCGTGGTCCGTTTCCGGACCGGGGCTGAGCTCGGTGAGTGACAGTTTGTTCTGACCATACATTGTGAACCATCATGTCAGATCCTGTTGTGAGACCTTCTACCTTCCAACTGAAGCAACTTAGTGATGCTGTGGAGAAGCAAGGTGAGCAAGGTCGGATTGTGCAATTCCTGCAGCAATTGTCAGGCCGTCTGGACTCCATTGCAGCCGCTGTTACCACACCATCTGAAGTTGCACCTTCATCTCCTAGACTGCGTCTCCCGACTGCAGCAAAGTTTACAGGTGACCTTAAAACCTGCCGGGGATTCTTGAACCAATGTTCTATTCAATTTGAACTGTCTCCTGATGATTTTCCTACTTGCTGTTCAAAGGTTGCATATATAATTTCTTTGTTATCGGATTAAGCCCTAGCCTGGGCCTCTCCTATATGGGAACGTAAATAACCACCAGTCAACGACTACTGAGCCTTTCTGGATGCATTCCGTAAACCTTTGACGAGACTTGAAGGCTCTTCTGCTACCTCTAGCTTACTTCAGCTGCGCCAAGGTTGCGATACGGTTGGTCAGTATGCTATAACATTCCGCATACTGGCTTCTGAAGTGAATTGGAATCAAGAGGCCCTCATCACTGTCTTCTGGCAATGTCTGGCTGACCGGGTAAAGGATGCGCTAGCTGCCCGGG
>WWET01005005.1:42329-57528 GCA_011038615.1 Limnodynastes dumerilii
GGGACATGATAGCAGCTTTCACATATATCAAGGGTTGTGACCAGCTAGAAGAGGGTACCATTTTTCAAAAGAAAAGGTGTAATAAAACACGAGGGCATGGATATAAACTGGAGGGTGGTAGATTCAAAGGAAATGTGCAGAAAAGTTACTTCACTGAAAGGGTGATAGATAAGTGGAATATTCTCCCATCTGAGGTGGTTGAGGCCAATACAGTAGAACAATTTAAACATGCTTGGGATAAATATAAGGATATTCTAAATTGTAAACCAAATTGAGGGTAAATAGGGTCTAGGGTCAGTATAGTTTTGGATAAACAAATGGACAGACTAGATGGGCCATGTGGCTCTTATCTGCCATCACTTTCTATGTTTCTGTTTCTATTTTACTCTGGATCAGGCCCAATGTGATTACTCATTGTTGACCTGTTTACTTTTCCAAACTCAAGACACATCTGGTGCTGAACTTTCCATACCTCCACTTCTCAATTTCCATTTTGAGCACTGCTGTGAAGAAAAATTGCACACACAGTCAGTATCAAGGTTCGGGTTGAATTCATGATCTTCTGTCAATCCTTCTAGCCATTTGTTATAAGAAGAACTGTGGATTTTCATGTGTGCTTTGCAACAACAACTTATTCTCCAAGCAAAATAAGTCATACAGCCGAAGCTCCAGGCTTATTGGAAGTCTTGAAAGAGAATGACTGAAACCAGCCTGCTGACTGGGCTATTGTATTGCCCAGTAGTCAGTGAAACATACTTTTAAAATCAGCTAAAACACTTAATGCGTTTTACTTCACGTAGCTGGAGGTTTCATCGGAAAATATGTGATTTCACCTTGGAGTTGTCTTTTAAATAGGGCCGTTCATTAATTCTTAAAAAGATCCTAGGAGCCTAAATTTTAAAATATCTTAATTATTAATAACAAATGAGTACATATTAATAAAAAAATACTATTATTTAATAAAAAAATATGATTAGTGTGGATGGATGGATTTAAATGCAATAAGTTGGTAACAAGAATATACAACAGATACAAAATGGATAAAGCATCAAATATATAAAATATAAAATGATGGAATAGTAAACAAGTCAGACAATATATACTCAAATTAGATCAACTATCAAGAGGAAAGATATAATATAAATGATCATTTTTCCACAACTACTTTATTTTGTAATTTTATCTTTTTTTTTTTTCTTTATCTTTTATTCTTGCAAATATTAGTCATAAATTTAATTTAAATAAAATCCTAAGAGATGATTCACAAAGATCAGAGAGAGGGACGGGTATACAGGTATATACTGAAGTAGGTGATATATTATTAGCTATTAATAAATAAACATACAAACACATTATTCCACAATAATCTGTATCAAAAGAAAAAGAGCTGAAGCGTTCGAAATGCATTGTGACCTGTATCGAGATCGAGGGGCTGAGAGGGGCCAAAGCCGTTCTGAGAGGATTAGAAGCTTTTTCCTCTTGCCTTATAGTTTATCTAAGTACATCTCTGTTACTTACAATCACCATAAGAAAATTAATTTCTCCTGCTGGACCTCCTTGAGTCACATCATACAAGTTGATTGCACATTTGAACATATCATCATCTGAATTTTGAGTCAGTGTGTCCCTTTTTCTATTCCAAGTGGAGAAACAGCGACTGAGACCATTTATTTGATTCTGACTATCTGAGATATGAAGGTTTCTTATTATTAGCTATGTGAGACTATTTAGTGACTTCTGTCTCCATAGGGCACCCTTAACTGTATGCGTATATTACTTCCGTATGTGCGTATGTAGATAACCGCACCCTCAATGGTCATTTAAATGCCTCCCCCCACCCACATTTACATAACTTTCTACATACGGATTTCAGCCACGCCCCTCCACACCTATGTCCCCAAGTGCGATTCACACGTACGCGCCTAATGGACTTCCGTGCATAAACTCATAAATAGCGTAAATAAAGTTACTACACATGCGCAGTTACTCCGATCCTAAAACTACGCATGGAACTCCGCACAAAAACAGATCTGTGAATACAGTCCGTTGTCACTTTATATTATCCCTATTATGCCCTTTAGGTGTTCTAAGATTATTAATTAGGGAAAGTGGTTTACAACAGGATTCAAAGCGTTATCTCCCGTGAGATAATCTGGTGTCAGCCTAAATTCCCACCAATGGAGCCAGGTGGTTGTGTATATTTGGTATTTTTCAAGTGTGGACAGTAGAAGGTCATCCATAGATTCATACCAGTCAATTCTTGCAAACAAGTCTCTCAGGGTTGGAGGGAAAGGAGACTTCGAGCCTGATCCAGACCTATGCCCGCAAGCGTAGCGTATGATCGCCCTGGCATATAAACTTTCACGCCCATGACACTCCCATTGATTGTACCGACTTACGGTGGCTGAACCCTACCCTAACTTTTTCAAGCGTCCGTGCGAATTTTCTCACGCCCATACTGTACAATTTAAATGGCTATCCCCGCCTCTGTGTAGTAACTCGAGCGTCCGGACTATCGTCGTACAAAACGCACGCCCCTTGGGTGAAAAAAACGCTCAAAATATGCTCGCTGTACGCTCATGTCCTTGGGACGACCGGAAGTTGTCATACTGCACATGGGCAGTGCATTTTTTCTCCCGGTTTTACGCTCACGACCGGCGTACAATCGCTTGCGGTCATAGGTCTGGATCAGGCCCTTCCAGTGTAAGGGGATAATAGCTCTAGCTCTGTTGGCCAGGTGACGCAGTAAGGAATGTTTGGAAGTTGCTAAGGGTGTGTCTGAATAGGATAGCAACCAGAATGTTGGCCCTTCAGGGATGTTCTTTGCTAATATTTTGATAGAGATTTCTCTGACAGTGTGCCAGAATCTTACATTGACCGGGCACTCCCACCAAATATGGATAAAAGTGCCGATTTCATTTTGTCATCTCCAACAATTTGAGAGGTATGTCGGCAGCATGCAATGTATTACAGAGGGCACTCTATACCATCTTGTTAGGATTTTATATTGTTATCATTGCTATATTTTATTGTTCATTTAGGGTCATTATATTTCCATTTAGGAATAACTACTCCCTAGATATCTCCTATATTCAAAGCCCCTTGGTGTTTTTATCTATTTATGTAACATATTTAATACATATGTTCTTATTTATGATGTATTATGTATTTGCATTATGTTATTATTGCTTTGATTATCACCATGAAATGTCAACAGAAAATTTTATTTTATTTATTTATTTGTTTAGGTATGGGATGTGCGGCACTTCTCTACCGTACAAACAACTGCATCGGTGCCTTAGCTAAAAAAAGAGTCCAATATATTTGTGTATAGGTGCTCGGAACTCGGCGTCTTAGCAATAACTCACAGCAGCTTCAATTTGAGGTTCTGACGTTTAAAAATTTGAATAATTCTTTCATCAGGAAAGTGTTTTATTTATTTGTAATATACTTTACTTTACTCATCTATTAATTTTTGTCTATATGTTTGCTTTATGGTTATTTAATTCTTTCACTATTTTATCTTTGCACAATCACTATTACACTTACCATAACAATTTTATTTCATTATTAATAATTATTAGTCCTATTAAGGACCGTTTGTTTTCATATGTTCCTCCAATACGTTTTACGCCTCTGTCACCCATTTTTGTCACCATTCATTCATCCATCATCCATTTTCTATTTTGCATATTAGCATCTTTACTCTAATATGTAAAGTTAAATAACTTAAGCACTGTCACTTTAATATTTAATTCAGTACTGCCACTTTAAATTTGGCTGAGCGTCACATTGTATCACTTTCTTTTATACATTGTCTATATTTTTCATTTTGTTTTATATTGTTATTATATTTATTGCTTGGTACCTTTATGGGTTATAACATGGAGCTAATAATTTTAAATAATAAGAGAAAACGAACTGATTTGAACTTTAACCTTACTGAGCCGGAAGACTGCTTTAAATAGCCATCTGGCTCACACACCCCTAAGCCTTGATAAAGAATTCCTAGCAATTGGAATCGAGTCGACGGGGGTCTCTTAGTTGCGGTTCTGGTAGCTGTTTGTGCCTTCCTCTCCTCTCCTGTGTTCCCAGGACTTTATCATCTTACACAGGTCCGGTTTGTGAATCTGTTTCACGCAGATAAGGTACATGCTACTGTTTTGTTACTGCTATATTGTTTATTGTTATTTATTGCCCTTGATTGATATTGTGTAAATTTTTTTGCTCCATATATTGTTTTTGTTACTTGTTTCTTTTTATTATAATAAATTCTTATATACATATACATATACTGATCCTATTTTCTCTACCCCACTGGGGGAGTGTTCCCATAACCCCCTCCCCCTCTTAGGGGAACACCATCCACCATGAGAGAGTCCACAGGGGAGAACATCACCACTTTATTTAAAGTTACCATTACCGAGGAGCGTTTGAATTCACTACACCACAACAAGATCTGATTTGAGTTTTTCTTTATGAACATTTATTGAACTTTTAAGTATTGATTGGACTCTAAGTGAACTATTTATTTACTTATTTCTACATTTGGACTTTTTTATCATATCTTTTCTTTAAAATGTTTTCATAATCCATAGTTTTCTATTTTTACTTATAGAAGAAAAGTACGAGTTTTTATTCATATGTATCCTTTTTATTTTATCTTAAGAAATCTACCTATCTATCTATGGATTCTTATATCTGTTTGGTTTCTCATTTGTAATTATATTTTTTATTTCTCTTATTATTGGATTGTCCCCTTCTTACTAAATCCTCTGTTTTTAGTGCCTTTTTTTTTTCTTCATTTTTTTACTGTTAGGGTGTATTGGTGGTACCCCTGTGTTTTTTGGGCTGCTTATTTTCCCCTAATTTATAGGAGCACCTTCTTGTCCTCTTTTTCTGTTTCTAGGATTTTATATTGTGTCTCCATTATCTGAGTGCATATGGAGCTCAATCGGACTAGGGAAGATAGTTTTGTCCAATACATTTTGTCTAAGGGGCTTGGCAAATCTCTATTCCAAGATTCTGTGAAGCGAGGTAGGCTAGTAAATAACCTGTCAACTATTATTTAATAAATGGTTAAGATTAAGTGGCGGGGTGTTGCTTAGCCAGATAAAGGTCCTCAAAGGGCCACGGTTTGGGCCTTGTATCTGACACTAGCTTCATATGGGACATAAAGCTATGCATACTGAGATACAGCCAGAAATCCCCAGAGGAAAAGGAGAATCTCCTGGAAAGAAAGGAGACTGTTCCCTTGCACCAACCGACCGACCCTCATGCAGTCCAGTTGTGTTAGTCGAGTAATGGTAGTCTTGTGAAGTCCTGTTGGGAACTCCGTGTTATGGGTCAACGGGGTAAGTGAGGAGTAGCGTGATGATAATTCCTTCCTATAGCGTAGATGACTCAAGCAGATCAGGGTGGATTCAATTGTTGGGTGCGGTAAACGGGGAAGGGTAGCTAACCAGGGAAGTGTCCTGAGAGGTGTTGGAGAGAAATTATTTTCCAGTGTAACCCACTGTTTGGACCCCACTGGGCTCGACCATTCCACTACTCTCGACAGCATAGCAGACCAGTAATACCCTTGGAAATGAGGAATCTGGAGAGCTCCTCCTTCCCTGCAGTGAAACAGGGCATCGTGTTTGAAGCTAGGTCATCTATCCTTCCAGACAAATTCCCTTACTATGCGTTGGAGATGAATAACAAAAGAGTGAGGGATCGCAACTGGGAGGGTTTGGAAGAGAATCAGAGCTCTAGGAAGAACATTCATCTTGACAATGTTATCCTATCCATGAGAAGTGTTTAGGGGACCAGTCTGCAAGGTCCTGTGATATTTTGGTCAAGAGAGGGGGGAAGTTGGCCAATTACAGGTGGGATGAATTCACTGTTAGGTACACGCCAAGGTACTTCAGATGTTCGAGGTGCCATCTAAATGGAAAGGCCTGCTGCAGGCAGGAAAGCGTATTTGAAGGGATGTTAATACCGAGTGTGATTGACTTATCCCAGTTCATTTTAAAATTAGAGAGTATACCGAACCAATCAAGTTCTGACATTAGTATCAGCAGGGAAGGATGGGGGATGTAATAGTGGCCAGGAGGTCATCTGTAAATAGCGATAGTTTGTACTCATTACCCCCTACCGTAACACCCTAGATGTCAGTCTTGCCACGAATGGTGCATGCCAGAGCCCCCATACAGAGCACAAACAGGAGAGGTGAAAGTGGGCAACCCAGGCGTATACCATTTGTAATTAAAAGGGGGGGAGGCCCCCATTGATCCTAATTTGTTCTGAGGGAAAGTGATAAAGCGCTGAAATTTTACTAATGCATACAAGACCCAGTCCCGTGTGCTCCAGGACCCCTATCATAAAAGTGCAGTCAACACGGTCGAAGACTTACTCTGCATCCATAGATAGCAGAAGAGTCTGTAGATTAGTGCATGCAATGTGGTGTAAGAGATTAATAATTTTAGTTGTATTATCTTGTGCCTTCCTACCAGGGATGAATCCCACTTGATCTCCATGGACAACCATGGGTAATATTTGATTTATCTAGTTGGCTATCAGCTTTGCAAACAATTTAGTGTCTATGTTTAACAGGGAGATGGATCTGTAGCTGGAGCACTGGGATCGGTCCTTCCTCTCTTTTGGTATCACTGTTACATGGACGTGTGATACCAAAAGACGTGTCCAGGGCGTCACGGGTGGAAGAATCAAGTGTGGGCAAGTTGCAGTCATACAGGTATTTGGCTATTTTATTCTTTTTGTGGTTAATACCGTGGCTGAGAGAGTGGGTGAGAAGTTGTAAAGGTTAGAAAAATAATCATGGAAGGAGGATTTCACTATCAAGGGTGACCTTGGTACCCAAGGGATTCTTGATGTTTGAGATATAAGCCTTTGCCCTCTGTTTTCTGAGGGATCTTGCTAGGGAATGACTGGGTTTATTTGCCTATTGATAATAATGAGATGCATTTTTGGATGGCATATTTTGCTTGGGTCCGTAAGAAAATGTTAAGTTCCAGGAGGGCTGCAGTCAGGGCCCACAGGATATGTCAGTCACCGTCTTGCTTGTGCAATGTTTCAAGTTGTCTAATTTTAAGTAGCAAAGATTCCTTGTGCCCTACATTTTGGTGTTTTAAAAAAGTACTTAACTGAATACACTGGCCTCTGATAACACATTTGTGTGCTTCCCGAGAGTCATCCATGAGGTATTCTCTCTATCGTTTATAGCCAGGTAATAGTCAATTGCTTTCCCCAGTTCATCCTTGGCATAGGCGTCTTGGAGGAGTAATTCATTGAATCGCCGTTCCCTGTATCGTTTTCTTTCTACTGCGATGGTGAGAAATACGGAGCATGATCTGTCCAGGTAATATTTCCTAAAGCAGCGTCAAGGATGTGATGTAAGCATGTGTGTTTAAGAAAAAATAAATTTAGTTGGGAGTAGGAATTATGTACATGGGAGAAGTGTGTGTAGTCATGGTCAGCAGGGTGTGTAAGTCGCCAGGTGTCGGTCAGTTGGTGCTCATGAAGAGTCTGTATTACCACTCGTGAGTCCCTCTGGGGCTTTCCAGGTGCACACGAATTTGAATCTAGTCTTGGGTCTAGGGTCCAGTTAAAGTCACCCCCGAGGATGAGAGTGCCCTCTGTTAGTGCAACTATTTGCTTCATAATCTGTGAGAGAAAGCGCGGTTGATTATTATTTGGGGCACATAGAGTAGCAAATAAGTAGTTCTGGCCAAAAACTGTGCCCTTCATTAGGATCTTCCATCTCCAAGATCAAAGGCCTGTTTCCCCGTTGGTTGCCCATAGCAACCAATCAGAGTCTAGATTACATTTTCATGTAAGGAATAGGAAAGTGAGAGCTAGTATCTATGGTATATGGTATAATGTGAGTATCAGCGGAGTATAACTCTCCAAATAAATCCTTTTCTCGGATTTGTGTCCCCGCAATGAAATAGGGCCGTTCTCTCCCAGTCAGTTTTAAACTGGCAAGGATATCTATTGCTTATGCTTTGATGAGGCTTAGTAATTGATTTCCAGGGTACCGAACACGGTGCTCGGATATGTAAGTGAAAAACACTACCCCAACCGTCTCTTCTCATATAGTTTCCCGATGTAGTTGTTTAAAGATAATAATTAGGGCTGGTGTCTATGGATGTGGTCCATAGTCCTAGAATTTATTGATAAGACACATGTGAGAGTAAGTATAATAATTCTGATGCAAATGACTAAAGTACATGTAAATAATAAGAAAGCAAACACAGTTCTTTTGGAGATTATATTCAATAACAGAAAGTAAGACATTTGCATGTATTGTACATTTAAGTAGATGTATAGGAGATATTGTCAGACTGTAAAGCAAGATACACACCTGGTAACGCTTTCTGTTTAAAAAAAATTGTTTAGAAAGTAATACATAAAGATATGTTTTAACAATGGTTAAGAAAAGCATGCTTTTCAGTGTTTTACAGAAGATGGAACTGATGTCAGTGAACTATACTCATCTAGTCGATCAGTGAGAGTTAGTTTTTGTTATAGGCGATACACATCAACAGAAAACCCTAGCAGAGTTTAATAAAAATGTGTCTATCACTACTCTGTGAACTTGTTACACATCCAACCAGAAATGTTGTGTTTTCCCTTTTGCCTCAGATTATCATTGGTTTTGCTAGTTTAAAGTGAGAAAAATACAGTGTGAGATTCCCTCAAAAAATGGCATCAATACTGATAACTCAAACTTGAAAGTTGGAATAATATTTATTTCTCTAATCTCTTTTTATATATTAAATTCCCAAATGACAGCCCTTATCTCCTGATTTCTGAGACAATAAATGATTGGGTTAAACAATGGTGTGACCACTTGGCGAAGATGGCTCCGGTTTTTGGCACATGGGGCCTGATCCAGAGCTACGATGTTACACTGAGCGCTGTAGCGCTCAGCGTAACATCGCTGCTCTGGCCCAACACTCCCCCTTGTAGGAGCGTATTAACTCTCCCTTACAATGGCTGAAGGCTACCCTAACTTCAGCCACCGTAAGGGAGAGTTGATACGTTGGGACGGCGGCGTTAGTACGTTAACACCACCCTCCCAGCCTCATTACCCTCCCTCCCCCCTACACTAACTTCAGCGTAGGGACGCTGGGGGACGTCCCCTCCAGCGTCCCTATGGCGCTACTATGGATCTACTACGTAGATCGGGCGTTTCCATAGTGACGCCGGGCAACATCTGCCCGGCGCATGCGCATTACGCTTACGGCCACTGTACTAGCGGCGGCGGCCGTAGCTCTGGATCAGGCCCATGGTGTGGAGTTGCCCCAGTGTTCAAAAAATTTTTAAGGAAGTGTGGGACACTATCTCCTCTACGTTCACCTCTCCCCCCTTTCGGTCCTAAGGTCTTCCTCTTTCAAACCAACCTCACGGAAGATTTTTCATCGGCCCTTCTTAGATACGTTGGTATTTTATGTACACTTGCCCTTAGTTTAGTTGCGAGGAAGTGGATGGCGCCAGACTCCCCATCTTTGCATAATTGGATTGGCTTGGTTAACCAGGTTCTCAACCATGAAAAATTTGTTCATACCAAGCGCAAATCCATTGATTGTTTTCATACTATTTGGAACCCCTGGTTAGAATCCCCTCTCTTGTACGCTCCTTCTGAAGATCACCCCGCAGAGTTGTAAAAACAATTTTACGAGCTGTTTCTCCCTGTATAATATGTAATGGTATTACTTGTGTCTTTTGTAACCTGTGGTAGTGAATTTCTGGTTCCGACTCTTGTAATGTATATCATGGTTTGGGGGTGGCTGGGGAGGGTTTTATTTCTGTGTGTTTTGTTATTGTTCTCTTTGTAAAACCCAATAAAAAACATTCAATTAAAAAAAAACAATAGTGTGACCACTAAGCACATAAATATTATCACTTTGTTTTGAAGCAATGAATGTTCTTTAGTAGGAACCAGGTAGATGGAAATTATGGTATCAAAATACAAAGACACAACTGAAAGGTGGGAGCTGCAGGTGGAGAAGGCTTTTCTCCTTCCATTGTTAGTGGAAATTGTGAGGATTGTTCTGAACACACAAATGTAAGTACTGGTAATCAGAAGAAATGGTACAACAGCTATTGGGACAGTGAAGACCAGTATATCTATTTCTAAGCTTTTTGTGTGTGAGCAGGAAATTTCTTAAAAGATAACAAGATCACAGAAGAAATGATCTATAGTTTTTGGTCCACAAAGTTTTATTTGGCAAAGCAAAATAAGTGTTATCAATGGGAATAGAAATCCCAATGTCCATGAAAGAAGGGCAAGAGAATGTTGGCATTTAAAGTTCATAATTGTGTTCTAACGCAAGGAATTACATATTGCCAAGTATCTATCATAACACATTACCATCAGGAGGAAACACTCTGTGCTCCCTACAGCAACATATAGATATGTCTGAGTTATACAGCAAATCCCTGACATGGTGGCTCCTTTCAACCACACAACATGCAACATGTTGGGCACAATGATGGTCAAGAATAAAATTTCTGTGAATGACAAATGTTTGAGGAAGTAGAACATTGGAGCATGGAGTCTTGGTCTGGTTGACACCTCAGTGATAGTCGTGAAGTTAAATGTCAATACAACAATGTATATGATCAAGATTAGAAGGAAAAAGACCATCTTGAAACCAGAAAGCCTTGAAAATCCCAACAGTAAGAATTCATATACTGAAGTCCTGTTATCTCCAATCATTATTCATTTATTTAAGATACCATACCAAAACTCCTCCTTGTGTATCTGTGGGTTTACTCTTGGTGCTCCGGTTTCCTCTCATATGGCAAAATCATGCTGGTAGGTTAATTGGCTGCGGACTAAATTAACCCTAGTCTGAGTGTGTGTCTAAGTATGTATGAATGTGTTAGGGACCTAAGTATGTAGCTTCAATACGGGCATAGATTTATTTGAATGTCTAATGTTCTCTGTAAAGTGCTGCAGAAAAATTGTGATGCTGTATAGAGAAGTAATAATAATAATAATAATAGTATAGTATTGGCAAGAAAAAAAAACTGTTACCTTAAACTTGATTGATAAGAATCTAATATAAAATGTAATTGATAGTTTGAGTGGGTTGAACAAGGTTTCCACAAACCAATCTTTTACTTGTTGAAAAACATGTGTACATTTTAGCTAAATGTGATGGCAAGTTCTCAGTAATTACAAAAAAAAACATTATTTTCCATGAAACACTAAAACCAAAATTCAAAACAGAATTTGAATTGTTTAATTTTAGGTGTTAGTTGTTTTTCCAATTTTCTCGTGGTGTAATCATTATCATTCCCGTTCCACAACAGAGGAAGCATATTTGTTGGGTTGTATGCCTGATGTTTATGATCAGCAAACAAGATAATAATAACGTGTATTTTTCAGTTCCCAAGCTTTTATACTTACACGCTGTTCTTATAACAATTTGACTGAGTCTCCATGGAACACTTCTTTTCATAGTAATAGTGCATCTGGAGACTGTGAATCAGATCTCTATTTATAATTTAGGAAATAAGCAAATGGATATTCTTATGAAAAGAGAAGAAAGAATGGGCCTTCTTATCCTCCTACTGCTATTTAACATACACACCCCTGTCATCAATATTTTGGGTGTACTTAATACACACACATCTGTGAATACAGCCCTCTGTCATCATTTGAAAGTACCAATTCTAAGATAGTGGCTCTCTCACCCACTTCTAGTTGAGCTTGCTGAAGACATTCAAATCTCTCACGATTACTACCTTTCCTTTAGATGCCATTTTAGCGATGTCTTGAAATATGGCAATGTCCATTTTCTCCTCATGTCCTAGAGATTTATATCACCTCAGTACAAAGAAATTTCTTTTTGGTTTGATTCAGAAACGTCTGCTTAAGGGGACTTATGCAAGTCTCTTTCGTAGGTCCCCTTGTCAAGTAACAAGCTGCGGCTTCTTAAGTTAGGAAATGACCTACTATGCATGCCATTTAGGTATTTAGATTGAGTAAGCACACTTAGCAATTTAAGAAGGAACAACTGTGCCACGGCCACCTCTGTCCTTTTTTAAGAAGAGTGGGTAGGGGGAAGAATTTAAATTATCCAGGAAGGACAAAGGAAGGGATCACCATTTGTAGGTTCTTTCTTAACAAGCAAACTACGAACGGTTAGTTAAGGAAGCCTTAAGTGCCATAAGAATCCTAAAAACAGGGGGAAGGTCAAGTGAGTTAGGTGTGGATACTGCCGCAGTTCTGAACTGGCTGGGAATCAGATTGCTTCTGCCTTGAAGATGGTGCTCCGAATGGTAAGTATCCCCAACCCTTTCCCTAATCCTTAGCCTAACAATCCCCTTCTATTATCCTAACCCATTCTTTCCCCACAGCCTGACCCTAACCCTCTCTTCCCCAGAACCTAACCTTAACCCCCCTCAACACTAAAAGTCACCGGAGAGGTCCTTCTGAAAATGAACGGGTGAGTATGTCAGTCGGCACACTCACCCATTCTGCAAAGAAAAATATATATAAAATGGCTGCTATTCGAAATAGAGACAGCCGAAAAAGAACTTTCCGCCATCGTAGTGGGGGCTTTCAACTCATGCATTAGGCCTGATCCAGATTTAAGGTCATTTTATGTGTGTAATTTGTGCACTATTAAGGACACTCCCCTCTCATGCATGTAACTTGACTTACGTGTTCAGAACCCTACCTTAACTTTTCCATGCGTATCTATGGTCATACATATTGCCTTGGCGTACGTATATGTGTCTAACCCCGGCCAAACTGTACAATTGAAATGCCTCCCTCCACCAAAAATGCACATTATCGGCATGCGTAAGGATGTCACACCTATTTATACGGAGTTACATACAAGATACATAAAATCAGAGTTACAAAGTGTAACATCTGCCACGCACATGATAAGTGCATTCCCACAGCCAGATTTACACATGCCGTATGCGAAAATTAGCTGTTGTTATTAAGTCAGGCCCTTTATCCTAAATTATGCGTAGCGCTGGTGCTCTTTTCTCCGCATGTGAAAATTACCTGTCGTTATTAAGTCAGGATCAGGCCCTTTATCCTAAATTATGCGTAACTTGCATACGTAAAACGACCTAAGTCTGTATCAGCCCCATAGTGATGACTTTCTGAGCAATTGCCAGCAATTTCAGCAAACTCTCCACTCACAACCACCTCGATTTTCTCTGGCGAGTTTTGACCCGTTCTCCCGTGATTTTACAACTCGCCCCTTAGTTAATTCAGCCATTTATATGTTCTGACTGGAAAAAAAAAATCACCAGAGAGATCTAAACTACAGTGAGTTTGAAAATCCATCATTTCCGGGAAGTTTGGGACTAGTTTGCGTTAGTAAATACGACAGTTTCAAACTCATCGGCGAGTTTAACAAACAAGACTTTAATAAATCCGGTCCCAGTAGTTGAAATAGTGAAAAGAGTTATGTATTCATTAACACATACAGAGGAGCATGACCCTAAACAGAGGCATTGTTGCATGAAATCCTGATACGTTTGAAGTACTGGAGTATAGATGCGTCCTATCCAATTGTTAACAACAGCCTATATGTTATTATATAAAAAAACATGCAAATGACAACCATCATACACATGTTCATTAATTCTTGAAGTTTTTTGTGGCTTGCAGATTTAATAAATTATAGAGTTTTGTTACAACATCACATTTGATCAAATAATATTTATTATTGTTTACCAATTTTTTTATGTTTTTTTTTAATTTGCAATCTATAAGAAAATGACATTTACAAATATAACTCTTGTTAATGTATTTGAGATCGATCCTGAGGTGCAAAGATGCAAGTTAATGTATTAAGCCGTTTTCACATCATTCTTTGCTATCCAGCAATGGGACATAATTCCAGAGCAGCTTTTGACATAATTACCAGGAAATATCTAGGAGACATGAATGCCTATACAGAGCACTTGCGCTATAAACATGTTACGCATTTTGTGTGCAAACTCCATGTTGATCTGGATCGGGTTCATTGACGTCCATTTCACATCAAGACCCGGTGTAGCCCATACCATACTGACAAAGGAAGGAGCCCGGGGTGTTCGCACAGCGCCCAAAGTGTTCACAAGGGTTGGCACCTATAGGGAAGTACACACACTATAATAACACAGCATATGGTTGTTTTACAATACATAATTCTATATACGTAATTATAACAATGCTCCTATCATCAGCCTTATCCCAAAAAACCCAGGCTATAAGTTTATATACTTTCCTTGTAGTGTTAACCATGGTACATTTCTCACCCTATCACGTTCCACAATAAAACCTCCACAACCAATGACATCCCATCACTTATACACGGGGTGCACATTACCTAAGGAGCATTCATCAACATCCTGGTCACATACTCTTCCTTTAAAACCAGGGGGGCAGGTACATATGGCTCGTCCGGTCACTGGGTGAGTGTCACACATGGCTAACGTGACCATTTATTTTTTTACTCAAAACGGGACATCTACTAATTTTTACGGGGGCGCACCACTAAGTCAATGGGTGTTGTCAAAAAGTCATGGCCGGAGGATGGCTGTATCAATGAAACAAATAAAATTATCTGCGTATAATCTGTTACACCCACAGACTGTTTCAACAATACACATTGCATCCTAGTTATCATCATATAATACACATTTCAACCTAGTTTTTGCTATACAATACACATACAAATACACAAAACAATTTACTGGATTACATTCAATTAAAGCAAATTTCTGAAAGTAAAACTACATGAGGAATTAACTAATAAAATATAGAAATCTACACATATTAAATATACCTCCATCCAGCCTTTCTTGCCCTCTTGTGCGTCTCTAAAGCCATCCAATCTACCCCCCATGTGTGTCTCTAGAGCAGAGGTCAGGGAACTTTTTTTTATCTTTTACCCCAAAATATATTTAGATTCACCAACGTTACCCCTTTGAATTGAAATGAAGGAAATCCTTTATTATTAATTATTTTAATTCAACTTCAAAACTTCAGATTTTGGAAAAATAATGTTGCTTGATTTTTAATACAAGAGCATCATCATACCCTTCATCATACACTGTGCCACCTTTACCATACACTACCCCTTCATCACATACTGTGTCCCTTAATCACATCCTGTCTCTCTTCATCTGCTGCCCCTTCATCACATACTGTCCCCCTTCAGCTGCTGCCCCT
>WWET01005005.1:63546-79787 GCA_011038615.1 Limnodynastes dumerilii
AGAGAATTACTGGCTGTCATCTGCTTATATCAGCATCATGAAGCTTGGGAGTCAGGAGAGCTCTGGAGACATCAATCAGCTGTACCCCTCACAGGCCATGTTCCTCACACAGCCTCCTGGAGGCTGAAAGGATTTATAGCAATGCAGCAACTCCAATGCCTTTCAGCCTTTCGGGGAGGGAGAGAAGGGGGAGGCAGCCAGGCTGTGGTGTCAGTCACTGCTGCTGCTCCCGGTTCTATTGCCAGGCAGCAAGGTTCAGGTGGCACCGAGGACACCCACACACACATACACACCACACCACACATGCAGCCCGACACACCCCCAGCCCTTGTGCCGGAATACTGCATATGACAGCAGAGGCTGCCCCCGCCGGTACGCATGGGAGGGTGTGTGGGCACCATGACTCCTCGGCCAGATTAAACTAGAACTCAGATGGGACCAGAGTGAGTTTAGGACATTTAATGCCCCCGTATAAATAAAAAATACATTTTATAGCGCTATTATAAAAAAAAAAAAATAATAATAATAACAACAATAAAAAGCTAAACATTTAATACCCCAAATGTTAAAACAATATTAAAAATGAATACCCCTAATAAAAAAAAAAATATTTACATTTATTACCCCAAATACTGAAACAATAATGACACTGAATACCCCTAATAATAATAATTGGGGTATTAATGTAAGTATTTAATGTCATTATTGTTTTAGTATTTGGGGTATTATGCACCCCTTGACACTACACCCCATGGGCATGGGCAATACAGCCTTTACAGATGCTGCTGTCTGTCTTATAATGTGACACAAAGCATGGACCAGACTGGACGAGATGCTGACACTGGAGAGTCAGGTAAGATTTATTTATTTATTTTTAGTAATTTCATTTTTTTAATAACACACATACACCCCCTTACACTACACCCCACACATACACCCCACACTTACACCCTCCACATATAACCCCATACACTACACCCCACACATATACCCCCTTACACTAGACCCCACACATTCACCCCCTTACACTACACCCCACACATACACCCCACACTTACACCCTCCACATATAACCCCTTACTCTACACCCCACACATATACCCCCTTACACTAGACCCCACACATACACCCCCTTACACTACACCCCACACATACACCCCCTTACACTACACCCCACACATGCACCTCCTTACACTACACCACACACATGCACCTCCTTACACTACACCACACACACATGCACCTCCTTACACTACACCACACACATGCACCTCACACTACACCACACACATAACACCCCCTCACAATACACCACACACATAACACCCCACAAATACACCCTTACACTACATCCCGCAGATACACCCCCTTACAGTACATCCCACACATATACACACCCTTACACTACACCACACACATACACCCCCTTACACTATACCCCACACATACACCCTCCACATATAACCCCTTACACTACATCCCGCAGATACACACCCTTACACTACACCCCACACATACACCTCCTTACACTACACCACACACATGCACCTCCTTACACTACACCACACACATAACCCCCTGCAGATACACCCCCTTACAGTACATCCCACACATATACACACCATTACACTACACCCCACATAAACACCACCTTACACTACACCCTGCACATACACACCCTTACACTACACCCTGCACATACACCACCTTACACTACACCACACACATGCACCTCCTTACACTACACCCTGGACATACACAACCTTACATTACACATCATAACACATACACCCCCATACATAACACATAGTAACACACATATACCCCCTTACACTATACCTCACACATACACCCCCTACATTACACATCATAACCGCACAAACACTATATATCTAGGTATATATCCCTCTTTTTTCCGTTTTCACGTGGAGTTGCGTGCGTATTTTTAGGTACGGTATAACTGCGCATGTGTGGTAACTTTATTTACGTAAAACACTTAGATTATACGCACGTAAGGGCTTTAGTCACGGACATGTGAATCGCACTTGGGGACATACATACGGATGTGCGGCGTAGAAATAAGTACTTGAAATTTTACATGAAAGTGGGCAGGGGGAGGCATGTAAATGAACGCATGGGGCGTGGTTATAAAGAGTCACACTTACGGAAGACATAAACGCACGTAACTACACACTTAAAGGTCAGAGTGGTCTATGGAGGTGTGAGTCTACGACTGCACGTCTGGGAGAGGGGAGTGTTGCGGGTGTGGGTGGGTTGCGCCTTGCTACGTCATTGCATACTTTTAAAAAATAGATCTGTAAATACGGCCCCTATGTTTTTAGGGTTTATATGCGACTCGCACAGCTGAAGTTTTCTTTATTTTAGCCTTTCAGGTTTATGAGAGGGTCTTGCACATTCCCACCAGCTTGCTGCTGTCTATTTTGTGTGTGTTATTTGTGAGGTTCCACTCCCTTTTCACTATACACCCTCTCTCTCTTTTTCTTTTGTTTTGGTTTAAGATTAGTTTTACCATCTTGAGAATTTAGCACTCATCCTAAAAATCCTTTTTGACCAAGGTTAGGGATAGGTTACAGAACAGGGAGGATTAGGGTTAGGCTACAGAAAAGGGAGGATTAGGGTTAGATAAAGTACTCGATGTGAGTATAAATCAACGCTTCAAGGCCAAAAACCAGTATGACATAAAAATGACTCCTCTAGAAAATATCTCACCGGTAGGCAGCTATCCTGGGATGACAAGTCCCAAAAAGAAAAAATATAGAAGCAAATGGAAGCGCCTTGGAGAGATACAAAATAGAATAATATTTATTAATTAATACACCTAAAATTAAATATGAAACATGACATCCATAGTAATTAAACAATAAATACAATTTTTAAAAACAAAAGCAAACGATGATTAGATTAAATAAATTAATATTGACGGTGAACACAGTCTTAATAGATCTGCAAACTCTGAGCTCAGAACAATAAATAAATTCAAAAGAAAAAATAGTCCCAAAGTGTACACTTATATATAATCATCCAAAAATAATAAGAGTAAAAATAGTGGTTGTGTGAATCCCTGTAATTTTCTGTAGCTGTAAATGGCGGTACTGGACGTGGTTTCCCAAGTTAATAATTTACTGGTATTGAATCTTATGTAGGATTAGATAGTACCATCCATTTATCAATCATCACCAGTGGCTTGCATTGTAAGATTACTCACATGCCGGTATGTGTACGTTCGTGCAGATCAACGAGTGTCCTTTTGCAGAGTAGCAATAGCTGTGATCAATCAGGAGCTGGACTGCACGTTGTCCAAACTTGTGGCCTCGGCTGTATTGGCCAAAGAAAGAAATATATATATATAATACTGTTTGTACGGCTGTAGCAGATAAATAGTGATCAAACCGGCCAGTGAGTCCTTATATACAGGTCCAGAACATAAATAGACTCCAACGAACAACCACAATAAACAGATGGGGTACACGAAATAACTTTGGTCGCTGGCTCTAAATGAGCAGTTGGTTAGTGGTGTCAGAGCTGTAATCGGTATTAGAATAGTGTCCAACGTCTATTCAAATCAATCGTTTGCAAGGCAGCCTGCTCTTACGCGTTTCTCCTGTTTGGTTTCCTCAGAGAGCGAGTGGTAAAAGGGTCAGATGGATTCTCCTTAAGTATCTTTCTTCCAGGTGTTATTATTCCCACTGATGATTTAGGAGGAGTCATCGTTAAACAACATGTTACTTTGTTGGACATAGTATTCCATCAGGGTGCAGTAATGAACAGAAATATGATATAGTTAAATTAAACAAGAAGAATTATATCATAATAGATATAATAATAATAATAATAATAATAATAATAATAATAATAATACTAATAATAATAATAATAATAGTTAAATAAAAATATACATAGTAGATAATAAATAAATAAAGATAAATAGTAAATAAATTTAAAATCAATATTATCTAAACCATTTATATATTAGGATTATTTAGATACCTTTTGTTCATTAGGTACTTATTATGATTTTTTATGATTTTTCAGTGAGCGGCTAATAAGTGGATGTATAAAGAAAAAATATGCTTCAACTAATGCAATACCTCTATCGCATAAAATTCAATACAAAATCTTTCTAAGAACCAGATAGGGAAAATATTACTAGACAGTAATGAATAAAACTAATGGAACACAAATATAGGATAACTTAAACAAAATATAGGCTTTTTAAAAAAACTTTTAAAATATGTAAGTCGTCTTCTATAATGAAACAATGGCGTCCAATTTAAAAGGCAATACACCTCGTCTCTAAATATATTCTAATCGACATACAAAAAATGATTTAAACTAACAAGACATTGTACGTTAGGGTGCATGTAGTGTAGCATAGATAAATAAATGCTTGAGTTGTAACTTTTAAATTTGTAAGTCGTTTTCTATAATGAAACAATGGTGTCCAATTTAAAGGGATATGTACCGGCATCAATCCAATGTATATTTATATAATGAATCAGTGTAATTTATTAATAAATCAGTGTAGATTATTAAGAGATACTATTGAAAAACTAATCTGGAATGCATAACATAAATATAATGGAACATAAAATGCATCAATCAATCAGACAATGACGCCATTTTCAAAATGGCGTCCAATTTAAAGGGCAATACCCTTCGTCTCTAAATATATTCTAATCGACATACAAAAAATTAAACTAATAAGACAAGTACATATAGTGTAGCATAGATAAATAAATGCTTGAGTCGTACCCTTTATAAGGAAAACAACCTGTAATCGAAATAAAGATCTCAAATTTACAGTTTGTGATTCTAAAAATTATTATTACTATGATAATTCATCAGCAGAAATTTTAAAGCATTAATCTATAGATTTATAAATATAAGGATATGCGATCTAATACCAATCGTCATTTAAGAATAAAACAACAAAGATTATTGATGAATTAATTGAACCCATAAAATATGTATATATAGAAAACACATACATTTGTTGATATTTAGCTAGATAGAAGTTACCCAGAATACCCATACCGGTAAGTGATGTGGTATTAAGTGCCTTCATAGTGGACTTGTCCAAATATTATTCGGACGTATAATGTTATGTGTTATAAATTCTATTGCTCCTTTTACATACACACACATAAATATATACATATACATATACTTCTTAAGAAGTGAATACAGTTTAGAATCCTTTTAGTTATAAAGATCAAGAGAGAATAAATAGGATTCTCTTCTACAGAGAAGTGAGAACCTATCTCCCTCTCTAATAGAATCTTTGATGATCTCTATACCTTGTACTGAGACGGAGTCTATTCTCCCACCATGTGCCGGATTTACATGTCTGGACGGGGAGTGTTTATTATTCTTTTTTGTAATGTTCCTACGATGTTCCAGGAATCTTGTGCAGAGCTGCCTCGTTGTCCTCCCTACATATCTCATGCCACATTGGCACGAGATCAGGTAGACAACGAAGCAGCTCTTACAATTGATGTAATGTTTAATTTTATACTGTTGTTCATCCTGTCTAGAAAAGAAAGAGTGATCCTTATTAATAAAATTGCACGTTATACATTGTGTTCGACCACATTTATAGCAGCCCAAAATCTTAGGAGGCAGCCATATAGATTCCTCTACAGTGATGTTACTCTTCCAATGATATTGATGGCAGCTCTTGAAATTGAGAAATTGGCTTTTATCCACCTCTTTTTTTAACATTTTTTGTTTAAAGGTGAACATCTTGTATGTATACTGTGACATCCAAAAAATTAATTACAGTTCTACTTATGGTATGTGTGAATCTTAGACCATATGAATTCGTGTTCAAGTGTTGAATAAACAGTGCAATAGAATCTAGATCCCCATCCCAAATAAAGAACAAATCATCTATGAAGCGACCGTATGAGATCAGATTCGCCCCAAAACTACTTTGCCAGATGTATTCCTCCTCTAGGTGGCCCATATAGAGGTTGGCGTAGCTAGGAGCGAATCTGGTCCCCATAGCGGTGCCACACTGCTGTAAATAAAAACACCCATTAAACGTGAAGAGATTGTGCTGTAAAATAAAAGTGACCCCTTGAACCAAAAATTCCATAAGTGGCTCAGAGATATCCGGATCAGTGGAAAGGACTAGATTGATAGTGTCAATACCTAGAGAATGCGGTATATTAGAATACAGCGACTCCACGTCACAAGTGATAAGAATATAGTGATCTTGCCAAGTGATCTGGTTAATCATTTTAAGAAACTGAGAGGTGTCCTTGATGTAAGATTTCAATTTTGAGACATATGGTTGAAGGTGGCAATTTACAAAGTGGGAAAAGTTACAAGTAAGGGAACCAACCCCCGAGATAATGCGCCGCCCTGGGGGGTTGGTTCCCAACTTGTGGACCTTAGGTAGGTAATAGAATGTGGGAATGATGGGATGAGGTACATTCAAGAAATCAAATGTATTTTTAGTTATAATTTGTTTATCTTTAGCATATTCTATCATTAGTTTATATTGACAATTAAATTCAGAACTAGGATTTTGGGTTAGTTTTTTGTAAAATTTGGTGTCATTTAATTGACGTAATGATTCTATTATGTAGTCTGATTTATTTAAAACTACAACTTTCCCCCCCCCTTTGTCTGCCGGTTTTACTATAATTTGTTTGTTCTCCTGAAGATCCCTCAGAGCCCGCCTTTCCCAATAATTCAGATTGTCATGCGGTATCTTTTTATCTATTTTGTCACAAAGATTTCTGAAATCACTTAGTGTTTTTTGATAGAAGGCCTTAATATAAATTAATTTCATCTAATCATCGTTTGCTTTTGTTTTTAAAAATTGTATTTATTGTTTAATTAATATGGATTTCATGTTTCATATTTAATTGGTAGGTGTATTAATTAATAAATATTATTCTATTTTGTATCTCTCCAAGGCGCTTCCATTTGCTTCTATATTTTTTTTTTGGGACTTGTCATCCCAGGATAGCTGCCTACCGGTGAGATATTTTCTAGAGGAGTCATTTTTATGTCATACTGGTTTTTGGCCTTGAAGCGTTGATTTATACTCACATTGAGTACTTTTTCTTCTCTTTCTTTTGACTTAATCAGCTGCTCAGGCTAATATCCGGTAATTATACATATTTTTAATCAGGGTTTTTGTTTTTGGTTTTTAATTATGAATATATTTAGTAGTTTCAGTAAGCAGCTTCAACATAGGGAGACTACATTCAATTCCAGAACTATCATTAGGGATAATCATGCCCAATCCCCTCAAAAACTGGACTTACACATGGATAAATGTTTTTTGAAAATGGAGAGATTAACCTGTGATGAAATTAGACACTAGTGGGACCAGATTCTCCTGAGGGAATATATGAATAAAAACATCATCCCAAGAGGATTGAGGATATTCAAATCCTCATCCTTCAGGGAGGATGTTGAATTCATGAAAATTTGGAACACAGAGTTGGATAAATGTTCCTTCACTCTTATGAGGTTACTGTTGAAACATAGACAGACAAAATTGGATCTAATTAAATATCAAATAATAGAGACACAGAAAGAGCTTAGCACATTTAAGAATAATATAAATTTTTGTCATAATGAAAAGGTTTTTACGGATAAGGTGGAGTCCTTCGAAAGACAGCTTGTCAACAACAAGAAAGACAAACTTGATCGGGACTGTACTGATTAAGAAAAGGGAGAGGAGAGGTCTTATAACAGAAAATATTCTAAAAGGAGTGATCATTACAATAAATTTAACAGGAGAAATTTTAATAGAAATGGTAATAATTATAATCAAAGTAGCGTAATTAGAAAAAATAATATACATCAACAAGAGGCTACACCAAAGAGAATGGAAAAAACTGATAGTAAAATTATGACTCACACTTCTAATAAAGATCTATCGGTGAGACCTAAGAATTCCTCCAACACCACCTTTGAGAACAGACATAAGATAGATGAAGGAATGCATATGATATCACATTCTTCACCTACTACTATTAATGGCTCTCATGACTCTTCTGTGGATACTCTAAATAATCCCTCTGATCCCCTTTTTTTAGGAAAGTACAGGGAACCATTAGTGACACACAATCGTTTCCAACTCCTAGCACCCCACTCATTGAAAAGAATAAGAAACCAAGAAGAAGAGGGTGCAGAGGGAGGGATAACCAAAAATCCCAAAACACACTAATTGATAATACTAATATCATCAACTTATCTAGTCACACTCTCACACAGTGTGAATCCAATCTGCTTATGAAGGGCCTTAAATATGCCCCCTCGGTAAAACCTAATCTGTTTATTTTATTTATGGACCTTAACAAATTTACAAGATCAGTGTGTAGAAAAAAATAATTTTCATTACACCCAGTTACAGATGATAAACCAGAAAATTCACAAACACTTGATACACAAGATATGGAGACATTAAACACATTAATTTCTCTACAAAGTGAAAATACCACTGAGGCGAATAATACTCTAGTAATTAACGAGACCAACAATGAAAGAATAATAATACCCAAGAATAAATCAAAATTTTATCCTTTGCAACCTAAGACCGATTGTATAGAGGCCTTCTATCAAAAAACACTAAGTGATTTCAGAAATCTTTGTGACAAAATAGATAAAAAGATACCGCATGACAATCTGAATTATGGGGAAAGGCGGGCTCTGAGGGATCTTCAGGAGAACAGACAAATTATAGTAAAACCGGCAGACAAAAGGGGGGGAGAGTTGTAGTTTTAAATAAATCAGACTACATAACAGAAAGATTACGTCAATTAAATGACACAAAATTTTACAAAAAACTAACCCAAAATCCTAACTCTGAAATTAATTGTCAATATAAACTAATGATAGAATATGCTAAAGATAAACAAATTAATACTAAAAATACATTTGATTTCCTGAATGTACCTCATCCCATCATTCCCACATTCTATTACCTACCTAAGGTCCACAAGTCGGGAACCAACCCCCCAGGGCGGCCCATTATCTCGGGGTTGGTTCCCTTACTTGTAACCTTTCCCACTTTATGGATTGCCACCTTCAACCATATGTCTCAAAATTGAAATCTTACATCAAGGACACCTCTCAGTTTCTTAAAATGATTGACCAGATCACTTGGCAAGATCACTATATTCTTATCACTTGTGATGTGGAGTCGCTGTATTCTAATATACCGCATTCTCTAGGTATTGACACTATCAATCTAGTCCTTTCCACTGATCCGGATATCTCTGAGCCACTTAGGGAATTTTTTGTTCAAGGGGTCACTTTTATTTTACAGCACAATCTCTTCACGTTTAATGGGTGTTTTTATTTACAGCAGTGTGGCACCGCTATGGGGACCAGATTCGCTCCTAGCTACGCCAACCTCTATATGGGCCGCCTAGAGGAGGAATACATCTGGCAAAGTAGTTTTGGGGCGAATCTGGTCTCATACGGTCGCTTCATAGATGATCTATTTTTCGTTTGGAATTGGGACTTAGAATCTATCTCACAGTTTATTTTTCACTTGAACACGAATCCGTATGGTCTAAGGTTTACACATGAAACAAGTAAAATGGAAATCAATTTCCTTGACGTAACAGTTTATGTACACAATGGATGTCTCTCAACGAAAAATTATAGAAAGAAGGTAGATAAAAGCCAATTCCTTAACTTTAACAGCTGTCATCAATAGCATTGGAAGAGCAACATTCCAAGAGGACAGTTTCTCCGTTTAAGGAGAAACTGTTCCACCTTGGAAGAATTCCAGATACAGAGTTCTACTCTCAAAAAGTCATTTGCGAATCAAGGGTACCCAATAGATCTAGTGGAAAAAGCCTATCTAGAAGCCACAGAGAAAGATAGAATGGAAATATTAGATACAACAAGTGTTAAGAAAGTTAGAACTAAAAGAAATGATATAAAATTCAGAGATGGTCTGTGTTTTATCACCCAATTCAATTCCCATTCTACACAGATAAGAAAAATTGTGGAAAATAATTTCAAAATTCTTAATTGTGACCCTATCTTGAAAAAATCACAAATATCTCCCCCAAGGGTCATTTTTAAAAAGGCCCAAAATATTAAAAGTCATCTAGTGAGGAGCCACTTTAGAAGTGAAAATATTCCAAATTCTGATGTTGCAACATGGCTACCCTCTAAAACCATAGGGTGTTATAAGTGTGGAAGAATTAAATGTATAACATGCAATTTTATTGATATAAATCATCTTTCCTTCTTCTCCGAACAAAGCCAACAAGAATATAAGATCAAACAATATATTAATTGTAAGAGCTGCTTCGTTGTCTATCTTGTCTCATGCAAATGTGGCATGAGATATGTGGGTAGGACAACGAGGCAGCTCTGTGTACGGTTCCTAGAACATCGGAGGAACATTATTAGAAAACATGTAAATCAGGCACATGGTGGGAGAATAGACTCCGTCTCAGTACAAGGTATAGAGATCATCAAAGATTCTATTAGAGAGGGAGATAGGTTCTCACTTCTCTGTAGAAGAGAATCCTATTGGATTTTTAAACTTAATACCTTGCACCCATTTGGGTTAAATGAATCCATAGAACTTGACCACTGAGACGTAGCCCGAAATCTCTGAACCATGGTGACCATCTAATAATGATCCTGGCTCAACAAACGTTCTAGTACGAATAACATTAAAAAGAGTAATAGATTTAAGAAGTGAATACAGTTTAGAATCCTTTTAGTTATAAAGATCAAGAGAGAATATATATATATATATATATATATATAAGGATCAATAGAATTTATAACACATAACATTTTACGTCCGAATAATATTTGGACAAGTCCACTATGAAGGCACTTAATGCCACATCACTTACCGTTATGGGTATTGTGGGTAACTTCTATCTAGCTAAATATCAACAAATGTGTGTTTTCTATATATACATATTTTATGGGTTCAATTAATTCATCAATAATCTTTGTCGTTTTATTCTCAAATGACGATTGGTATTAGATCGCATATCCTTATATATATATAAATCTATAGATTAATGCTTTAAAATTTCTGATGATGAATTATCATAGTAATAATAATTTTTAGAATCACAAACTGTAAATTTGAGGTCTCTATTTCGATTACAGGCTGTTTTCCTTATAAAGGGTACGACTCAAGCATTTATTTATCTATGCTACACTATATGTACTTGTCTTGTTAGTTTAATTTTTTGTATGTCGATTAGAATATATTTAGAGACGAGGTGTATTGCCCTTTAAATTGGACGCCATTTTGAAAATGGTTTCAATGTCTGATTGATTGATGCATTTTATGTTCCATTATATTTATGTTATGCATTCCAGATTAGTTTTTCAATAGTATCTCTTAATAATCTACACTGATTTATTAATAAATTACACTGATTCATTATATAAATATACATTGGATTGATGTTGGTACATATCCCTTTAAATTGGACACCATTGTTTCATTATAGAAGACGACTTGCATATTTTAAAAGTTTTTAAAAACTGTCTATATTTTGTTTAAGTTATCCTATATTTGTGTTCCATTAGTTTTATTCATTACTGTCTAGTAATATTCTCCCTATCTGGTTCTTAGAAAGATTTTGTATTGAATTTTATGCGATAGAGGTATTGCATTAGTTGAAGCATATTTTTTCTTTATACATCCACTTATTAGCCGCTCACTGAAAAATCATAAAAAAATCATAAGTACCTAATGAACAAAGGGTATCTAAATAATCCTAATATATAAATGGTTTAGATAATATTGATTTTAAATTTATTTATTTATTATTTTTCTTTATTTATTTATTATCTACTATGTATATCTTTATTTAACTATTATTATTATTATATCTATTATGATATAATTCTTCCTGTTTAATTCAACTATATAATATTTCTGTTCATTACTGCACCCTGATGGAATACTATGTCCAACAAAGTAACATGTTGTTTAACGATGACTCCTCCTAAATCATCAGTGGGAATAATAACACCTGGAAGAAAGATACTTAAGGAGAATCCATCTGACCCTTTTACCACTCGCTCTCTGAGGAAACCAAACAGGAGAAACGCGTAAGAGCAGGCTGCCTTGCAAACGATTGATTTGAATAGACGTTGGACACTATTCTAATACCGATTACAGCTCTGACACCACTAACCAACTGCTCATTTAGAGCCAGCGACCAAAGTTATTTCGTGTACCCCATCTGTTTATTGTGGTTGTTCGTTGGAGTCTATTTATGTTCTGGACCTGTATATAAGGACTCACTGGCCGGTTTGATCACAGCCGTACAAACAGTATTATATATATATATTTCTTTCTTTGGCCAATACAGCCGAGGCCACAAGTTTGGACAACGTGCAGTCCAGCTCCTGATTGATCACAGCTATTGCTACTCTGCAAAAGGACACTCGTTGATCTGCACGAACGTCCACATACCGGCACGTGAGTAATCTTACAATGCAAGCCACTGGTGATGATTGATAAATGGATGGTACTATCTAATCCTACATAAGATTCAATACCAGTAAATTATTAACTTGGGAAACCACGTCCAGTACCGCCATTTACAGCTACAGAAAATTACGGGGATTCACACAACCACTATTTTTACTCTTATTATTTTTGGATGATTATATAGAAGTGTACACTTTGGGACTATTTTTTCTTTTGAAATTTTTTTTTATTGTTCTGAGCTCAGAGTTTGCAGATCTATTAAGACTGTGTTCACCGTCAATATTAATTTATTTCATCTAATCATCGTTTGCTTTTGTTTTTATAAATTGTATTTATTGTTTAATTACTATGGATTTCATGTTTCATATTTAATTTTAGGTGTATTAATTAATAAATATTATTCTATTTTGTATCTCTCCAAGGCGCTTCTATAGGATTAGGGTTAGGCTGAAGAACAGGGAGTATTAGGGTTAGGCTACAGAACAGGGAGTATTAGGGTTAGGCTACAGAACAGGGAGGATTAGGGTTAGGCTACAGAACAGGGTGGTTTAGGTTTAGGCTGCAGAATAGGGAGGATTAGGGTTAATCTGTAGGGCAAGAAGGGTTAAGGTTAGACTGCTAGAAGAATAAGGTTAGGCTGTGGGACCAGGTGGGCTATGGTTAGGCTGCTAGAAGGGGAAGATTAGGGTCAGGCTGCATTACATGAAATTTCTACAGGCGCCCGCATGTATCTGTGGCTCGCATCTCACCTGTCTTGCCCATAGGACACTCGCAGAAGAAAGAAGCCATGTGGTCATGACATGTGGCTCCATTGAAACAAACGGCATTGGCACAGTCGTCAACAGGGTAGATGCCCAATACACAACCTTTAACATTGTATTTATAAGGTGAATTGCTAAGGTCCGATGCAGTATAGGCAGCGGAGCAAAGGACGTCAGCAGCGTCCCTACAGTAGCTTATTTCTTCTCTGTGGCTGGTGCAGATATTGAGCTGTAAACTGTGCGCACTTACATTCATTTATGGGTCTGGATTGAAATTTTTGAGCACAGGCTGAGGCTGCAGAGAGTTACCATGTGGTCTGCATTTGGTGGGCTAGTTAAAGAATGCGGGGGTTATAGTTGAGAATGCAGATATACACTAGTGTGTGATCTGTAGGTGTTCAACGCATGTATCCGCACCTCATTCTCTGGTCCCCTCCCCCGCTCCCATTTCCCGTACAAGTGCCATAGAGCAACCTTAATTAACCATGCATATTTTACCTATTAAAGATGAATTAAAGGGAAAATATGCTTCTGCTTAGGTGTGCATCAAGGCCAATATCTCCTAAAGTACATATAGCAGAAGATGGCCTTCAACAAGCCAAACACTAAGCAGGGCCAAGAAAACTGGATATGGGAAGTGAAGATGAAGGAGCTTGAGACAACAGAACAATGAACCAGCTATCCTTTACAATTTATTAAGAAGTGAGCAGCAGGCAGGTTGCTTAGATAGAGATCTTGATATAGTTCAAGAGTTACCTCTCTAAACAAATAAAGAGATATCCAGAGAGTGTGAGGAAAAACAGGATAGAGATTCAGAGACAGAACTAAGGAGTACGGTTACCCTTGGTCAGATAACCTGGTGTGAAGAACTCACCCTTCACTCTGAGGCACTCGTACCCATTAGGCCTATCCACGCATTTAGTTCCATTCTTGCAGGGTGTACTGGCACAATCATCAATGTCGATCTCACACACGGGGCCGGTAAAACCTGGTGGACAAATCTGATGAGTAATGATGATTACACCTTCAACCGCTCAACATTTTATACCCTAAAACCAGGGCTGCAATGCAAACCGTATCGATAAATTTTATTGGCTACAAGACTTCTTTGTAAACATAGGACCATATTTACACCCAAGAAGCAGAAGCTTCTTAGCTGTGTATATTTAGTAAATTACCTACTACACATGCATAGTAGGTAATTTATGCAATCTAAGCCCCAGTTAAGTGCAAAGATTGTCCCCGTGTGGTCTTCTATACACTCCCCTAGACACACACCCTGCATGTACCTTCTATACACTTCCCTAGACACACCCCCTGAATGTACCTTCTATACACTCCCCTAGACACACCCCCTGAATGTACATACTTTGACCAATTTCCGCTTTTTAAACCCTACCTTTGCCGTGGAACCGCTATCGTCCGCACACGTACGTATAGGAAACGCAGACTTACGCAGCTAAGCACGCCCATACTGTACACTTTAAATGCAAACCCCCGCCTACATTGCATAATTTAGGCGTACTTTTGGCTCACGTAAAATTGGCACGCCCACACATACGAATTTACGCAACTAATACGTGAATGGCCTATATGCTTAATGTTACGATATGTTACATTGCGTATTATCTGTCATGTGCATGCGCAGTACATACAAAATCACAATTACGTGTCCACCAGGCGTAAATCCGCTCGGAAGCGTTGTTCTGCATCTGGGCAAAGATCATTATAATGATCACATCAATGAAAGTGTGAATGAATGAAAAACTGTAGCTTCCGGCGTCTCTACTGCTGAGAAGATTCTTACCGGCCATGCAGATACAGGTGAAATTGCCAATTCGGTCAAGGCATATGGCGTTATTCTGACACGGGATGGACATGCACTCATTGATGTCTATTTCACATCGAGGCCCGGTGTAGCTGACACCACACTGACACTGGAATGAGCCCGGAGTGTTCACACAGCGTCCAAAGTGTTCACAGGGGTTGGCACCTGCAGAGAGGTACAGACACTATAATAGCAAAGCATTGGTTTTATTACAATACGTTGTTCTATATACTTCATTAAAACAATGGGCTGGATCCAGACTTAGTTAAGTGCTTGACCTTAGTTACTTCTGGGCTAAACCATGTTGATTTCAGGGGGAGTCAAGTTAATTGCATTCTTTGCATGCAGACATATCTTTGAATTGCTTACTGTACACAGATACTGTCCAGCATTACTATTACAATGTTATTTATCACCTCTCATCTCTAATACTATTATATTATTATATTATTACACAAATACTGACCAGCGTTACTATCACACTGTTATTTATCACCTCTCATCTCTAATACTATTATATTATTATATTATTACACAGATACTGACCAGCGTTACTATCACACTGTTATTTATCACCTTTCATCTCCAATACTATTATTTATTACACAGATACTGACCAGCTTTACTACTACACTGTTATTTATCACCTCTCATCTCCAATACTATTATATTATTATTATTACACAGATACTGACAAGCGTTACTATTACACTGCTATTTATCACCTCTCATCTCTAATACTAATATATTATTATTACACAGATACTGACCAGTGTTACTATTACACTGTTATTTATCACCTCTCATCTCTAATACTATTATATTATTATTATTATTATTATATTACACAGATACTGACAAGCGTTACTATTACACTGCTATTTATCACCTCTCATCTCTAATACTAATATATTATTATTACACAGATACTGACCAGTGTTACTATTACACTGTTATTTATCACCTCTCATCTCTAATACTATTATATTATTATTATTATTATTATATTACACAGATACTGACCAGCGTTACTATCACACTGTTATTTATCACCTCATCTCTCTAATACTATTATATTATTATTATTATTATTATATTACACAGATACTGACCAGCGTTACTATCACACTGTTATTTATCACCTCATCTCTCTAATACTATTATATTATTA
>WWET01005006.1:10982-50334 GCA_011038615.1 Limnodynastes dumerilii
CATGTGCCTCCAACCCCCCAGTATAAACCATCATGTGTCCAGACCCCCAGTATCCACCATCATGTCACTAGCTCCCCAGTATCCACATCATGTGACTCCAACAACCCAGTATAAACCATCATGTCACTAGCCCTCCCCCCCAAGTATCCACATAACCTGCCTCCAACCCCCCAGTATAAACCATCATGTCTCCAGGCCCCCAGTAGCCACCATCATGTCATTAGCCCCCCCAGTATACCCATAATGTCTCCCCAGCCTCCCTATATTTCCTATTGATGTCCAGACTCCCAAAATTCCCTCACTGCTTCACTTACCTTTAATGTATTCTCTTCCTCTGTGGCGCGCTCGCCTGCTCCTTCTTATTTCTAGTAATGATGGCGTCACCAGGAAGTCACTGTATCACTGTATCAGCTGCCAGGCAGAACACAGAGCAGCTGAAAGGGGATTTGCGATCAGCTGCTCAGTTTAATTACAGCGGCAGCTGATAGCAGGGCCTGCCTGCTAGGCGGTCTGTGGGCTGAACCAAATGACTTCATGGGCCGGAGGTTCCCCACCCCTGCCCTAGAGCCTAAGCCTAACCCTCCCCCTAGAACTAAAAGTTCCCAGAGTGGGTCCAGCGGCGCTTCCGAAAATGAACGGGTAAGCATTCCGATCTACATACTCACCCATTCATTTAAAAAAATCGAAAATGGTAGCTATTAAAAATATCGACAGTCGAAAATTAACTTTCATAGCGGGGACTCCCACCAGATTTAGAAGGGTAGAAGGTTTCATTAAAAGAATCGTCTAAATGGGGAAACTTATTTAAATAAATTAACAAAAATAAATAAGCTATTTGCTTATGGTCAAAGATTTTATGCAAGTAAAAAAGGTTTGCTCACCTGTACTGTCTTGAAATGGTAGTCTCACTATGGCCTGATAGGATTGGGGATAAGATATGGGTGGGGGCACTGAGGAGGGGGGGGACTTAGGGATGGTGGCCTTGAGGGGTAAGGGGGATGCCTCAGATGTCCCCACAAAACTCCAAAAAGGAGGACTAAGAATTAACAAATGAAAAGTATACCCCGCGATACTTGGCAGATTAATAACAGTGTAGACAGACAAAAATTCATTAAAAACCACTTTTATTTACAACAAAATACTGTTTTATTAATAGGATTGGTAAAGACTCAAAGACTGAAAATAAGAGAGGAAAGTTACTCCAGTGCTAAACCATGTTGATTACAGGGGAGTCATATTTCATCTGTTGCAAACAGTATTAGAGTTGAAAGGTGATGTTTCCTATCCCAAGTCTAAATAACAGCGTAACAGTAAAGCTGGTAAGTATCTGTGTGTAGTAAGCAATTCAAGATAAATCCCTGTATGCAAAGAATACAATTAACTTGACTCCCCCTGAAATCAACATGGTTTAGCCCAGGAGTAACTTTTCTCTCCTATTTTCAATCTCTGAATCGGGGCCTCAATCCCCTGTTAATGTGGATTCTACTAAATAGTAAATGTGTGCACATTAATTGGTGCTGCAAAAACTTATTCAGATAGTCAACGGGGTACACAGTGCTGGCAAGTAATAGGCAGTGATGTATTACTCACACCTTGGATGCTTGCTTCTGGCGAGGGGGGTAGTCTCTTGGGCATTTGCTTGTTCCCTACTATGTCCTCCATCTCGGTCTGACTGTTGACAAAAAGTTTAAAAGTCCTGCTGCTTGCTGTGAACTTGTGAAGGGTTTCATGTTTATGCTTTGCAGATCTTGGCACTAACCTCCGTTCTGTCCCCACAGTGCGCAGCTTCAGTTATGAATGGAAGTTGGCGGAGCGTGCACACTCCGCGATTGTCAGGGTTACCCACTTAGAGATCTCTAAGGATTCTTAGGACACTTTATACAATGCGTTTCACCTCTTAGTGGGGCTTCGTCAGGGTATAATTCTTGGTCCAGAGATCAAAAGCCCTTCAATTATCCTAATTGCTCAGTTTTGATTGCTGTTCAGTGACGCCTCGGTGGTACAGTTCCAAGATATTATTTATAGAAAGATATACTTTGTATCTCTCTGTTGTATATATTTCTTCCCATTCAATAAAGAACTTTTTCCATGCAGTCAGGTAAAAACGTGTTTTGTTTAGTATAATTTATAGATGTGGAAAAAAAATTATAAAAATACAAATAAAACATATACCCTGACAAAGCCACACTAAGGGATGAAACGCGTTGGTTAAAGTGTCCTAAAAATCCTCCGCCAACTTCCATTCATAACCAAAGTTGCACTGTGGGGACAGAACGGAGGTTTGTGACAAGATCTGCAGAGCATAAACATAAGACCCTTCACAAGTTCACAGCAAACAGCAGGACTTTTAAACTTTTTGTCAACAGTCAGACTGGGACAGAGGACACAGCAGGAAATGGAGTCACAAGCATATGCACAAGAGACTACCCCCTCAGCCAGACGCAAGCATGCAAAGTGTGAGTAATACATCACTGCCTATTACTTGCCAGGACTGTGTAACCCATTGACTTGAAGTTTTTGCAGTACCAATTAATGTGCACACATTTACTATTTAGTGTAATCCACATTAACAGGGGATTGAGTCTTTACCATTCCTATTAATACCACCATATTTTGTTAAATAACTCTAAATTTTAGAGTTAGGACCACCTAACAGAGAAGCCTTGTAAGTGGCAGGTGGCTTAAACACGTCTGCAGATATTTGTAACTAATTCTCTGACTTTTATTTTAAAGATAGAAGATCATCATTAGTCACTGGGTAATGGTTAGAGTTCCAAATTTCCCATGCTTTGAGCACCTGCAGTATAAATTACCCTATAAACTGAAGCAACCTCTATCTTGGAAATGTGTTTTAAAGCATGTCTGAGATGGCAGCTGCGAGGGGGTGCTGTCTCAGAGTGGCTGTTTTGGAGACTTGGAGTTCTCTATAAGAGGTGAGCTCTCAGTTTAGAAAGATATTGGATATGTGACCCAAAGTTGGGACTCTAAATTTTAGAGTTAGGACCACCTAACAGAGAAGCCTTGAAAGTGGCTGGTGGCTTAAACACATGTCTGCAGATATTTGTAACTAATTCTCTGACTTTTATTTTAAAGATAGAAGATCATGATTAGTCACTGGGTAATGGTTAGAGTGCCAGGCCACGTTTTGTTTATATATATTACTATACCTTTAAAGGTATGTTGACTAAAGATGTATTATTTATATATCTGTAATGTTTTGGCCTGCTTGTCATAAGCTATATCTGCACAGTACAAATTGAACCACACATGTCATTGATGTAAGTAACAAAATATGAATCAAAACAAACATATCAGAAGAACATAATAAACCTGAAATCAGTGTAATGGATGAAGCCATCTCTCAGTGTTTGTCTTAGCTGAGAGAACATGGTAAATGTCATGATGGTTAAGTAATTTTTTATTTTTAATTGCTTTTGCGTTTCAAAAGTGAATATATACATTGATAAGGTCAAAAAAATCTGCAGACAAACTATCTTGCTATAAATAGTGAGGCAAACAAACACACATGCTAACATTTCCAAGAAACAGCCTTGTTTTCCAAAGAGCTGTCTTTACTTCAGTGCCTTGCTTTTTGTGTACTCGTTTACAGTGGCTGATTACTCATGGCTTTAAATATAGTTAGAAAAAGGCACATTTCTTGAACCTCTTCACCAGTTCATTGTAAAAATTCTGTTCTAAATGAACAGTTTAAAAGGTAGCAATAATACTGTTTCAAAAGTTGTTTACGTATTCAATAGATTGTAAGCTTGCAAGCATGGGCTGTATCCCACCAATTTGTTTGTTACCACACACTCTTGTCTTATAATGATTGTTTAAATATTGTGAAGCATAATGGCACTATATAAAAACCTGTAAATAAATAAATAAGGAATATTTTATTTTATTAATTGCTGTATTTGTGGCAAAAGCTCTGTCTCTTTCTTATATCAATATTATAGATTGAAAATACTGAAGAATCCCCTATTTTCATACAGTTGTTTAGAGAACTTTGCTCTTGCACAGTATGGATATTAGCACAGTCTTAATGCAGTATTTTCCATTCTTAACATGGCTAATGTATAGATTTATATAGGCATGTTCTGTTGTGTGTGGCTGGAAGAAAAACATTATTACATATTGAGGTCTTATTCATGGTAATAGGACAGGGAATTGTCTGCTGTCTGTCTCAGTCCCTGGTGGGTCTATACCTCAAATCAAAGATCTAGAGAAAATGGTGGGAATGAGATAGGTGCTGATCTGCACCAACAAGTGTCACAAGTGAGATGGACGATAACATTCTAAATAAAAATGTAAACGTTAAAGTCCAGCAAGCAATCTATATGTCTATGTGGTGGTCCGGAAAAAGGAGATGATGGAGGAGGTGCCCATTGGTGGATATCTAAGCCTATGTTTACATATTTATTTAGAATTTTATCATCCATCTCACTTGTGATACTTGTTGACGCAGATCAGCGCCTATCTCAGTTCCCCCCGTTTTCTCTAGATCTTTGATTTAAGGTATAGTCAAAACCTGGCAAGTGGGGACATGAAAATAAACATGAAAATTGCGAGACAATTAAATTCCAGTGTAAAGCTGGGTGTATGGCCAATACACTAGAGCGATTATCGTCCCGAACACCCAATTATCGGGCCAAAAATCGCTCTGGTACGATTATTGGATTTTTAAACATGTCTGATTTAAATTGGGCACTAGCCCCCAATATTTTAAGGGAGCTAATCGGCAAGCTGAAAGGCTCCCTATCCCTGCAATAGATGCTGCTGCATATCTAATTACAAAGCTTCTCTGACAGCTTTGAAGTAAATCAGTGAGAGATCGGGCTATGCTAACGTGATCTAAGGTTGTTTCAGTGTCATTATCCAGTAAGTCAGTGTGTCACAAGGAGATGGAGGAGGCAGCTGGAAAAAAGAAGACCAAGAAATAGCAAAAGGGTAAGTGGAACAACTGGGATTGGGTGTGGACAAATGGAGGAGGGTGCCTGGAGAGACAGTGGAGGTGTGAGATGTATCTAGTTATTGGTTACTCGTAATAAAGCTTTGAAAGCTGTATAATAGACCAGCTACAGAAGTATTTTTATTTTAGTTGAACGACACCTATTTATTTATTTATTATTACGAGAGAAACAAACCCTTAAGTATTGGGGCCAGATTAAATAAACTGTGGGTTTGGAAAAGTGGAGATGTTGCCCATTTCAACCAATCAGATTCTAGCTCTCACTTTCTTATTACATACTAGAGATTGTCAGCTAGAAGCTGATTGGTTACTAGGGGCAACATCTTCACTTTTCCAAACCCACAGCGTAGTAAATCTGGCCCTTAAGCTTTAAGTTATCTCCCACACCTCTGTGTTATTTTAAACAGTAAGCCATTTTGATTAAAAATGAGTGCACCCAAAAAAATTACATTATTTTCTTTTTTTTGGTGTCTAAATAGGTCACATACAATAGCACCTGCCCCCCTTTCATACCATAAATGGAATTTCATAGCCCCTTAATTGTACTCAAATTATCCCTTACAGTAGATATGTTACATTATAATATTCATTCTTAATTGTGTTGAAATTATCCCCCATAATAGGCCTTTCTATTGCCCCTGTTATGAAACCTTATTAGGGGTAGAATATAGAGGGGATAGTTTGAGCACCATTTAGAAGGAATAAAGACATACAAGGGGGGCTACAATGATGACTTGGACAAACAAAGGGGGCTGCAGTGATGATTGTGACATGCAAGGAGAGACATAAAGGAAGAGCATATAGGATGCTTGAGAAAGGTTGCAGTCCCCACTACGATGGACTGCTTTCAGAAATAGTGACAGACGAAAGTTCCTTTTCGTCTGTCTCTATTTCGAATAGGGAGCCATTTAAAAAATAATTTTTATGAATGGGTGAGTGTGCTCACCCATTCATAAAATCCATTCATTTTTGCAGACCCAGAGAGGACTTTTTGCAGAGAGGTGAGTAACCTCTCTGGGGACTTTTAGTGTTAGGGGGGGTTAAGGTTAGGCTCTTAGGAAGCAAAGGTTAGGGTCAGGCTGTAGGGAGGGGGGTTTTAATGTTAGGCTATACAGAAGGGAGTATTAGGGTCAGGCTAGGGAGAAAGGAGGGTTAGGGTCAGGCTACGGGGAAGGGAGGGTTAGGGTTATAATTAGGGGAAGGTTTTGGGTAGTTTTTAGCCTTACTTTTCGGAGCACCGTGTGTGGTGCTCCGGGGATCGATTGCTATGCCTCATCGAGGCATAAGCAATTGATATCCCAGGCAGTTTCGAACGGCCCCACCGAAATATCGAAAATGGCCCTATCGCAATGATGTGTGGGGGAGACTTTTCCACTTTAAACTATGTAAATGTAAATACATTTATTCTGTGCCTAGGATATTTTTATTTTGCTACTTTATGGACCATATTCTCACCTAAGAGTTAGGTGTGGACAGAAGCAGAAACTTCTTAGGTGTGAATACGGCCCTATGTCACTACTATTGCCATTACATTGAATAATATATAGCAATTATGATTTATAAGTAAGAGTACAAAAAATATTACAAGGGTGTTGTATGGAACGAGGTCCTTGGTAGTGAGGAGGGGTGACATCAAGAGTTTCCGCACCGAGTGTCACCCTAGTGAAGCCACTGTAGCCACACAAATGTAGCATAGGTGTTGATGAACAGTGGTCTTAAGCTGACCTATCAAAAAACACTTTGCTTGAAAGCTTGTCAGTCGTGACAGTCCTGAAGTACAGATATTAAAACGATCAAGTTTTCTCTTAAATGACCATTCTTTTTCCAAGAGTGTGTATTTTTGGAGGATACTATTTACAATACTATTTAACATAATGGGACCGGATCCAGATTTAATATCGTCAGGGATTTACGCACGCAAGGTGCGTAAATCACCTGACTGAACTGGCCCTGAACATGCGCCCTCCAGATGTTACGCGCACGGAGAGCACGCGGGGGTCTGGATCCGGTCCATGGTGACAATTATAACTATACATTGCATTTCCTCTTCATAAACTGCATTAATTGGCCATTCAAAATGCACAGATCATGATCATCTGTGAACATATGTATTATGTAATAATTTAGGACCAGATCCAGATATGCGTCCGGCACCCCACTTACACACGCAAAGTGCATACACTCTTCAATGTTACATGCTTTTTACGCACATAACTTCTATCGTACGGAACTTAGTTCCATGCCATAGAAAATCTGCAGTAAGGGACTGTGCTTCCCCTCTGCCACAAATGTGGCGGGGGAAGCATGTAAGTTGTACAGTGTTGCATGGGTTTCCTACAATCATAGTGAAATACGAACCACTGATACACACATTTTAATTAAGGCAGGCTAATGGCAGCATAACTGGGAAGTGACAAAGGGAGTTCACTCCTCTCTCGTGTGTACTGCTGTATGTACGGAAGCGTGTGGGGGTCTGGATCCAGTCCTAAATTAGTATTGTCATATGGGTAGTCCTGCTCTTTGTAAAAAGAACTTTTACATTTATTGCGTATGCTCTATGGTATAGAAACTACATTATTGCTTCATTTTTCACAACACCCTTAAAGTAAATTAAATAAAATGCTTGTAATGGGATACTTTACAATTGCTCCATTATCAAGATATGCTTGTAGGCAATTCTAATTAAAAAAAATTAGATATGCCCTAGATTCAGAGACTAATCTTTGGTCCATTTTGGTTACCTTTGTTTGAGACTCGGGGCCAGATTTACTAAGCTGCAGGAATGGAAAAGTGGAGATGTTGCCCATAGCGACCAATCAGATTCTATCTGACATTTTCTAGTATGTAATAGGAAAGTAGAATCTGATTGGTTGCTATGGGCATATTCTCCACTTTTCCTTTCTTGCAGATTAGTAAATCTGGGCCTCAATGTTGAATGTGACTGTGTCAGCTACTTTTCCAAGCCCCCATAATATACTGTATTTGTTATACTTCCATTAGCCATTTTTCACTTTTGTTATTTTAATAGTGTGATGTCTTAAAACTAATTTTATTGTATTATAATGTTATGTACTGTAGGTGTTCACATGAACTAATGGAGTTTAGTTGTTCAGAATGAAGGGGTAATAAATACCACAATTGGTTAGGGCATCAATATATGGAGCATTGAAATCTGTGGGTTTGGGACGATAACAAGAAAAATTTTTTAAGTATGCATCACACCTTCTTAACAGTTTGCTTAAAAGTATGTGTGAAAAATCAGACCAATGTTTTAACATTCTGTGAGTGATGAGAACAATAATGAATTATGTCACATCGACACTGCTTTATTTCTGCAAGTCTAGCAATGCTCATCATCCTCATTACAAGAAAGCTATCCATACTATAAAGAATAGTGCAGCATAATTTCATGGAGATTCTTCAGTAACTCTGTAAAAATAGATGCTAATTTTGACAAAGCAACAAACTGAAAGAAAAACATTGTTTACGCTGCAAGAGATCTAAAATTTGAAAGAGGATTTCAAGCGGGACAATGACCCAAAGTAATTTCCAAAAGACACATTGTAGGCCTAATGGCTTAAATCAGAGTAACATAATTCAAGTACCCAGCTGTTACTGCAGTTACACAATAAGGACTGGATCCAGAATTTAGTAAATGAGCTGACTTATGTATGCAATGCACGTAAGTCAGCTCCCTATAGGTACTGCGCATATGCATTCCATGCAGAAGTCGCATGGTGGGATGTGCTTTTGTATTTAAATCCAGTGTTGCCAACTCTGAAACATAAAACAAGCAACCGAGACGTTAAAAACAAAAAAACAAGCCCAAAACAAGCCCAATCTAATCCGAAAAAGCCCCAAAACAAGCCCAACATATTTTATATGTTTAAAGATAGAAGATCATGGGGGTAGATCCAGAACTACGTTTGCAATACGTTTCCTCGCGTAGCGTATTTACGCGTGCGTACTTTCTATACACTCCCCTTGTCACACCCCTTGAATGTACGTATTTTGTCCGAGATCCGCTTTCCAAACCCTACCTTAACTTAACTTTTGCCAACGTAACCGATGTGATCCACTCACGTACGTATGGGCAACACGTATTTATGCAACTAAGCACGCCCATACTGTACACTTTAAATACAAACCCCCGCCTACATAGCGTATCTATATAAAATTGGCACGCCCACACGTAAGAATTTATGTGACAAATACATGAATGGCCCATACGTTCACATTTATGCTATGTTACAGAGCGTATTTTCTATGATGCGCATGTGCAGTACTTACAAAAACGCGATTTTACGTCTCTGCCACGCATAAATATATATACACACACACATCTATATATACATGGTAGGTTGTCACAACAACCCAAGATAGCACACAAGAAAAAATGCGACCACAAAATCTCTCATACTAAAAATGTCATTTTACTGCAAATATAAGTATTTACACTATGAACAACTTCATATCTTCCATCTCCATAGACTTCCTATGCTGCTAACACTGTTTCACAATGTTATCCATTAATTAATACACTTATTTTGCACTTTTTGGGATTAATATGATGCAATTTCTTGCGTGAAGTTGTTTATCGTATCAATATTCACTTTTTGCAGTAAAATATCTTTATTAGGAGAGATTTTGTATTTGCATTTTGGTGTGCTGACTTGGGTTGTTTTGACAACATACTGGTATATATTTGTAAGTGACCCCATTTGTAAGTGACCCCATTAATACTTAGATTAATACTGTGAAAGAACACATGTGGAATTATGCTGTCAACAAAAAAAGTGTTAAACAAATCAAAATATGTTTTATATTTTTGGTTCCTCAAAGTAGCCCCCTTTTGTTTTGATGACCGCTTTGCACACTCTTAGTATTCTCTGAATCAACTTCATGATGTAGTCTCCTATATATATATATTTATTACATACCTCTATCTGATTCTATCTATCTATATCTGCAATACACACTAAATGAATCCCTCCCTCCTATCCTATTATTTTGTTAAGCTTCCCTCTGCTCTAGCTCACACTATTCTATTCTATTGTATGCATTCACACTTCACTCACACTCTAAAACCTATTAATCCATTATTACCTCCCCTCTGTCCCATTCATACCTTATATAATTTACCTGGCCCTTATCTTATCCCCCGCTGCTCTGACGACACCTTAAAAAAAAAAACAAGAAAAAAAAAACAAGCCCAAAAACCACAACCCGCGGCAAGCAAAAAATCTAAGCGACTCAGGAAAAAAATAAGCCCAATTCCGCTTGTTATAAGCGGAATTGGTAACTATGTTTAAATCATACAGTAAGGGCTGGGTTAAGCCCTTATGTAGGATCCATTATTCCATACACGCAGAGTTGTGTGCTGAATATTTAAGGTATTGTCCAGGGCACGGATCCATTATCTGCATGTAGGAGAGCAGGGTAAGTGCACTCTATGATGGATGAGAAATTCTGTACATTGTAAATCTGAATCAGGCCCAAAGAGTTCTTTGTAATGACCATAGCATTTTCTCTTGTGTTAAGCAGTTATAGGAATGCCCAGAATTTGATTACATGCTGTAAGGAATTCATTATTTTTAATAGACACTAAAATACCGTTACTTTACTTTTCCTTTTCTTTTTCGTTGCCTTGTTACTTCAGTGGTTGATTGGTGAATATCCTATTGTGTCTTTCAGCGTGTGGTGCTGCAATGAAAGCAGTAGCTCGGTGGGATGTGTTATGTTTTATGTGCTCTGTATCTAGCATAATAGACAGGAATCAATGGACGTCACACTGATTCCCACTTTTATCTTTAACCGAATACCTCCTATAAAGTCAAAAAGTTATTATCTTACAGTCAGGGATTCACTTTACCTTTTGAAATGTTGCCTTTGTTATGACCCTGATTCCTGATCCAGAACTCGGTTTGCCATGGCAGTGTAACTCCTATCACAGATTATTGAGAAGAGACCACTCCCATCGCATGTACAGGACTTCCGACAGCAACACCCTACCTTTACATTCACGCACTGGCCCCACAGATAATGCTGATGCATGAATGAGGACCGCACGTAAGGCCTTAGACAAGCCCTTACTGTAGGATTTAAATACCGCCCCCACCCACCAGAAAGTTTTTCAGTATGAAAGCCAAGATACTGAGGAGCCAGATTTATGCTTGAAGCCTTTTGGGAACATATGCACATCAGCATTTGTATACGTTCATAAGTGGCTAATATGGACCCTGTCTATTATTTATACTTAAATATAAGATAATTGCACTTCTTCAGGACAGAGGGTCGGATCCAGACCTGAGAACGTCAGGCCACTTACACATTCAAGGTGTGCAAGTGGCTTGATTTGACTGGAGGGACATGCGCCCTCCAGATGTTACACTGGTATTACGATAGTAGCACTAGCGTAGCAAGAATCATACAGAACTGCGTTCTGTACAAACCCATATCCTATGAAATGTGCTGTGCTTTCCCTGCGCCCGCTAAAGTGGATGGGGGAAGCATGGTAATTGTACAGTGTGGGAGGAGGGTCCCACACTTGTGCGGATCAGCGGTCGCACGGACCACTGATCCGTGCAATTTACTTAAGGCAGTCTTATGGCAGCATAAGCTGGCATAAAGCCCGCACGAGAGAGGGGAGTAACAGGGGGCGTGCACTCCCCTCTCTCTGTTGCTGACAGACTCCCACACGTGCGGAAAACGTGCAGGGATTCGGCCCAGGGTTATTAAAGGGCTGATCAGCTGATGGTAAAATTTACAATTTATGGGGTAGATCCAGAACTACGTCCGTCTTCCATAGACGGAGGTAACTTAATGAACAATAGCTACTGCGCATGCGTAGTAGCTATTGTGTATCGTTTCGATACGTAGATTGCATATATGCAGTCTTTTAGACCGGATATACGCAATCTACATATCGAAACGATACGCAGATTACGTACAATAGCTACTACACATGCGCAGTAGCTATTGTTCATTCAATTACGTCCGTCTATGGAAGACGGACGTAGTTCTGGATCCTGCCCTATGTGCGTACTTACATTGCTATAAACTCATCTATAACATCTAAAGCTACTACCAATGTCTGCCTCTTCTATGATATCCCTATATATCTAACTGTACAAGAGTCTTACTGAGATTGCAGTTCAGATACTCCCACACATGCGAACATATAGGAGGCGGAAGTCTGAGTGCTAGTTGCTTTCACTGTTTGGGATGCTTAAAGTCATAAAGGAACACAAATGAAAAAAAGACATTATTTTAAAGTTTTAGGATTCAAGAGTCAACAAAACAAACATAGATATCGGGTCATATTCAGAGATCCGTCTGGCGATCGGGCCACAAATATATGCACCTACGGAGCAAGTTGGAGCAGGTTATACCCACCAAAAAACCCAGTCACTCCCCTTGCTTTCTCTGTGCGGATGTAAAGTTAGACCTGCACTGACTTGCCCTAACTAACCGCACTCACTTCCGACCTTATGTGTCTTAGGTGCGTATATTTGCAGCCCTATAACTGTAAGTGCGCCCACTTTCAATCATCTAAATGCTTCCCTCCGCCCATTTCTATGCAAATCCTTCGGTGCGTATATTTCCGTTGCACTTAGGTGCAGATTTTTTCAAGCCCGATTCAGAAGTCCGTCCCTTAAGCATTTCCGCTCTTATCCTCTACGTTGATGGCGTATAAAAGTTACTACGCATTTGATTCAAATTGATCCGATCCTAAAAATACGCACGGAACTTTAGTGAAAAACGGATCTCTGAATATGACCCATCATCTTTAAGCTGTTAACAAGACTGAAAAGAGTGTATTGAAAAAAATTTATTGAATGCTTTAATACAGAATTAAATGAATAATTATTGTATTATTTATTCAATTTTAACCATTACTAGCAGTACCAGATCTTTACTCCCGTACAGCTGATTGATGCCAGCTGTTTGCGTAAATCAGCGGATTTGGAGTCAGTGCGCATGCCCAGAACTTTGGATGTATGGAAATTGATTTTGTACATCCTGCAGTTCCATACATGGGGTTAGGCCAGACATACGTGCATACTTTGTGGTATGCACTGGTCTTCATATTTAAATCATACAGTAAGGCCTGTGTTTTGCACTTATGCACATTTAACCCTTCGTAAGTGTTCAGAAATCTGTACATGAGAGGGAAGTGACATGTGACTTTCAGACCTCTGTGCATACGGAACACACATGGAGGTCTGGATAAGATCCTATATGATTCATTTTCCCTCCTATAGTTTTCTGAGATTGTGAATTGAAATTGTAATTTTGTATTCAGGAACCTCTTATGTTTCATATACATGCCATACAAAACTTTCTATATTTGTAAACACAAGTTCCTTGTTGGGTTCATGTAAAATAGACCAAGGTCCCTTATTTGTCACCAATACTTTATTATAACTGGTAACTTGCACAGATTATAACAGACCATCAAAAATATGTTTAAAATATTTACAACCTTGCAATTGCTACGTAACTGTACACAAGGCATAGTGATCATAACACAATCTAATCTTCAGAAAAATTGTGCACAAAAAAAGACAATATTTAGTAGACATCATTACATAAACAAAACATTAAATTGACGCCACAAGTCCAGTGAAAATGAGCATTTTACAAAACATATCAATTACTGCAAACGACACCCTTTACATTAAGCATCTCGTTTAAATTCAGTAGTAACTTAGCTGGAATCTGAAGTACATATTTCTTGGGTAACTATTAGTCTTTTAAGTGAGGCAACCTCAGCAGATAAATTTGCTATACCTCGTTTTAAATACAAATTCTCTGGCTCAGGAGCTTTGTAGACATTGTCTGCCATTCCAACAATTCCAGCAGTTTTACAAATATTTGGGAGTCTTTCAAGTTCTTTATGCTGCCACTGCCCTGGTTTTATTGGCCAGTCTGGGATATTAGTCACTTGAACTGACAATGGAGATAAAGATGAATGTACCAAGGTTTCACTACTATGTTGTTCAGGAGAAAAGTGCCTTTTTGAAGACATATCAATTGGCAATGGTAGTTTTTGTGTGGCATTAAATACATTTTCCAGTGCTTCCACTTTGACCTGCATAGCTTTTGTCTTAATTCGCAATTTGTGGGGCAGTGCAGAAGAATTCACCTCTGGGACTTTAATGACTGTTGTGTGACCACTTTTTAGCTCAACTGGAGAATGGATAGGACCTTTAGGAACCTGCTGCTCATCCTCCACATCAGAGCTTTTTCCCACCGCTGCCTCGTCAGCCTCTGATGTTCTAGGAGAATTGCTGGAGGAACTGTTAATTTGCAATAGAGGGGGAGAATGGGAGTATGCAGTAAATGTACTTCCAATATAGTTCCGATATATTGATGTAGCAAAGGCAGGATTTTCCTCTCTAGTTTCTCGAGAAAAGTTCTCTATTTCCATGGGTTCCTGCTTAATCCTTTGGAACTTACTTTCAGAAATTCTGCAGTTGTTTTGGATGGGGTTTGCTTGGACATGTTCTCCAGATGACACCTCAGATACATCTGAGATAGAGCTCTGTGGGGAGTGCTTGATTACAGAAATACAGCTACTGCTTATGAGAGGATGTTCATGGTCTTCAGAGAAAGACCTTCCATTTGAGCTGCCAGCTCCATATTCCTGAAAATACACAGCTGTGGCAGTAGTAACTTTTTGTATTTCTTGAGCATATGATGTGGAACTTATCAAGCCAAATTTAAGTTTTAAAGACAGCAGCTCTGTTTTCAGGCTAGCATTTTCTTCTCCTAGTGCAATGAGTTTATTTTCTAAAACCATGTCATTTAACCTACGTTTTTCTCGAGATCTCTTTGCGGCCTCATTGTTTTTCCTCCTTTTCTCCCAGTACATAGCATCTTTCTTTTCATCAGGAATAAATTCCCTTTTTCTGCGACACGATGATGACTTGTTCTTCCCGACCATGCCTTCATTGTACAACATATCATTGCTAGAGTCCATTGATTCAGAAATGTCAGGCATACTGGAGTTTAGCACAAGGATGTTCTCCATGCTGTTCCTACTATCAGTACATTCTTGTTCTTTTTTAATGGTAGGCATTTTCCTTAGCTGCATTAGCACCAACTGGAACTTAGAAACAATCCACAGTTGCTGCAAAGAACTATTTTACACTGTCCCACAAACTGTGTCAGCATTAAAACATTATTTATATGAAATTCCATCTGCTGTCAAAACTTCCTGACAGACCTCGGAGAAGTGACTTTGTGACCATATTCAGAAGGTGTCTGGAATATCTCTTGTCACCTGCAAATAAAAACAGCAACAGTTATGTTAAAACATAGATAGGGCAATAAGTGGCATACCTCTGCAAGGCCATACACTACCAAATTAATTAAGACAAATCATCTGGGCCTTGCCATTAAATAATCATGGTGTTTGTCTGAGACTTGCTCTAAAAGTCCCTCTTGCAAAGCAGTCAAGATTCCAATTATTTACAGAAGTGCTGGTTTGCTAGTGCAACCACAATCACAAAGACTTCCGCAATTTTTCTGGTCATATTGTAAAAGTCATGTTTGTGGTTCATATAGAACACTGATCAAGTGCAGCAATATTTTGTTATTAATACAGATTTGTTCATTTTTTTTTTTAAAGGCTTCAAGATGCTGTACTGAGCTGAAAACACTGCATAACTTGTATCTTGGGATATAGAGAACACAAGGAACAAAGGCAGAGTTGAATGATTAATTAGTTCTTGGTATTTACAGCAAAGTGGAAAAAATTAAAAACTTGAGTGGCAAAGAAAAAACCCCTATGACTGACAAGACCATATGCTATGCAAAAAAATCCCATGAACATGAAAATATATATGAACTCATCTCAGATGAACCTTCTAGCCTAACACTTTATTCACTCGGTTTTCCATGAAATAGAAACAGGATTTATCTGAATGAAATAATGGGTCCAAATACAAAGTATGGTTTTCCAACTCTCGGGTTATTCCATGCTTTGGGACTTTTCACTTCAAAGCCAAATGACCAATGCTATATCTGAAAATGGATGGAGTGAGTAAAATGAGTATTATGTGGACAGTTAAGAGCTTGTGACCGCTTGCATCTAATTATATGCTCCTAGCCACCAATCCTTCTGATAAAGCAAACTGGCAGTCTCTTTTTTTTATAGAAGAAAAACTAAAATAAGAACTATTTTGCTGCAGGGCATAAATTATTGTAATACTTGAAACAAAAATCAACAAATATAACTAATATGTCAAGTTTTCAGCATGTGCAGTTCAAACTGCATAATACTAGCCGCAACCACACAACTCTTCCTAGCATCTGCTAATGCCCCCAGAAAGCCACAGCTTATTTAATCTATCTACAGGGGGAAAAGTCAGTTTTCTTCCAATTGGAAACTGCTAAATACTTTAAAACATGTCTGATAACGAGCTCACTTGCTGCTAATTAAAAAATACTAAACAGTAATCACGTGATTTCCGTGCACAAGCGATTCATACAGATTACTATCCAGTGCTTGCAATGGAGGCTTTGCTGACTGTGACTCTATGCTTGGCAGAAAAATGGTGCTTCTGTTTTTTGGGACTTACTCACCATGGTTTGTTTGGTTTTCAGTGATTCAAAAATAGTAAAAGAACAACTGTTCACATAGTATATCTAGCCAGCTAAACTCACTGAGAATGCTGCCAAAGTACACAAAGGCAGCCAACGGGGAAGCTTCTCACTCATTTACAATGGCTCATGAATGTAATCTTATCTTCCAATTTAAAATAAAAACACTTGAAGACAACTTTACAAGTAAACAAGTAGTTTTAAAGCAGGGTTTAAATTAGACTTGTTTAAATATTACTGGTGTTTTGCTAATTAGTTAATATGTTATTGTGTTCTTATTAATTTTGATAAAAATAACTAAGCATTCAGCAGGCCTCTAAACTTAAGCTTATCAAGATGATAGAAAGGAAAACAGAAAAGATGATGATAAAATGTATTATCTTAATCAGGTGTGAGAAAAGAGGAAGAACAGTGAATTGTGGCCCTAAAGCAATCACCACCAAATACCCGAGATTTTTCTGAGACCCGGGTTTTTGACGAAAATCCCGGGTATTTGGTGGTGATGTGAAAGGGGTATTAATCTATCTACAGGGGGAAAAGTCAGTTTTCTTCCAATGGGAAACTGCTAAATACTTTAAAACATGTCTGATAACGAGCTCACTTGCTGCTAATTAAAAAAATACTAAACAGTAATCACGTGATTTCCCTGCACAAGCGATTCATACAGATTACTATCCAGCGCTTGCAATAGAGGCTTTGCTGACTGTGACTCTATGCTTGGCAGAAAAATGGTGCTTCTGTTTTTTGGGACTTACTCACCATGGTTTGTTTGGTTTTCAGTGATTCAAAAATAGTAAAAGAACAACTGTTCACATAGTATATCTAGCCAGCTAAACTCACTGAGAATGCTGCCAAAGTACACAAAGGCAGCCAACGGGGAAGCTTCTCACTCATTTACAATGGCTCATGAATGTAATCTTATCTTCCAATTTAAAATAAAAACACTTGAAGACAACTTTACAAGTAAACAAGTAGTTTTAAAGCAGGGTTTAAATTAGACTTGTTTAAATATTACTGGTGTTTTGCTAATTAGTTAATATGTTATTGTGTTCTTATTAATTTTGATAAAAATAACTAAGCATTCAGCAGGCCTCTAAACTTAAGCTTATCAAGATGATAGAAAGGAAAACAGAAAAGATGATGATAAAATGTATTATCTTAATCAGGTGTGAGAAAAGAGGAAGAACAGTGAATTGTGGCCCTAAAGCAAATGAGGTTATGGAACTTGGACCAGATCCAGACTAGATCAGGGTCTTAAATTCCCCACAGAAGAGGGGATTGAAGTCCCTCTGTCACTACCCTCTCTTGTGCAGACGTTATGGCAGATACGCTGCTATAAGGCAGCCTTAACACAGATGTGCAGAGCAGTGGTCCATACGATCGCTGATCCACGCATAAGTAGTAAACCTTGCCCCTACTGTAAAATGTATTCCCCCTATTATATCCTATTATACGAAACTCAGTTCCGTATGATAGGTGTTACATGCGGAAATCACACATAACATCTGGAGCGCTACCATACGGAATATATGAATAAGTATGACTCCGGTCCTAAAACCCTAAAACAACTTTGCACAGGGGAAGCTTTAAACAGATTGTGGGTACAGCCATTCACTATTGGGACCTCCCTGCAAGGAACTTTGTTGCTACAATAGCCCTATTGAGGGAGACTACACAATATCACTACTGTCACTTGTATGCCATGGCTGAAAAAATTGTGATTGTGCTTGCTCACTACGTGTTAACAAAGGTGTTCAATTAAAAGACATACAAATAAATTACAGGATTCTTCAAAAATATTTAACTGTAAAGGCCCTATCAAATCTCTGTCTGTAAATAGTCAATGACTATCAGTTGCCAGCATCTCGGTGCTCATAGACGCTCACACACATCTGCTGACTAATGGGTATAGAATGTGGGGTGATGCCGCGTTTGTATTTTGAGTTTTACTTTACACTCAGACCACTGCCTCACTGTTTGTCACATGTATTTCCAGTCATGGAAGAACTTGTGACCTAACTTTATGACACCCTTCTATGCTTTGCCAGCTTTCTTTAACAGTTTCTAGACAATTAGTCATTGATTTGCTTTAGTTATGGATAGAAGTGAACATTAAATATAATTTTGACATTTTAATACCATTGAAGTATGCATGGAAGTAAAAAAAAAAACAACAATAACATATAATAGTTTTTTATGACGCATCTCACTTTTCAGCATGTGGGCTTGGAAATAACTGGGTCCTACTATAAGATAAGAAAAGGAATTCTCACGTGACTAGCAACTTTACTAACAACAGCAAACAATAACATAATACTTATCATGAGACTTACTATTTGAGGGATTCTTTCTTTAATTAATGAAATTTAAGCATTTAATTAGAATAAGATTTGCTTCATCAGTGTTTCTGTGCAAGCAACCCCAATTAAGATGATTACAGTTATATAATATGCATTGTTGACACATATATAAGAATAAACACCTGTGTTCAAACAATATAACTTTGCTCTAATGCCGTTCTTATTTTTCGATTGTTCACTAGTTAGCAATACCAAATAAAATACACACAAGCTCTGGCAATCAAAGTATTATTTTTGTGCCAAAAAATGACCTGATTTAACATGTAAATAAATGATTATCATATACTGCAGTGATTCCTCATAAAACAGATCTTAATCCTTCTTCACATGAGTCAGTGCTGCTTGTTCTTTTATTTGGTTTGTGGTAATGACAGTAAGAGCAGTTCAAACAGTATAATAGCATTTCTTTCAACAGTACTTTCATTATGTTTTATCACAAAGGCTCTAAATTACCAAGCATATAAAGTAATATGCATACACATACAGAAACCAGGGGCGCTCGGATACTGTACTGCAAACCTAAGCTGGATTCTCAAACAATTCTCCATAAGACAGCATTTTACAGTTGAAATGCTATTTTGAACAAGGAACAAAAGGACAGAGTATTTTATTTGTAACCATTGCTACAGGTTGTGTGGGCTGAAATCATTCAACAATAGCACTTCACTTTTACAGTCATGTACCAAATACAAGTACGTCTGTCTGTAAGTACAACATAGATGTTATTTTTAGATTAAGATGTTCACAGCTATTTCTCCAAGACATTGGTGTATATCTGGGTGCTAGCTTGACATCACTTGTGAATTCACCATGTTATTTGCTGATTGCCAAATATAATAATGTTCACACGCTGTTGAAATATATAGCCGGATGGAATTCTGGATTCAGGGAATCTACCCCTTTTTCCTATATGAATCAGTGCAGGAAGTGAGGGGGTATATGACTGTATAACAAACCGTCACTTCCCCCACTGAATTAACTGAAAAGCTATAAAACTGCATTCACTTTCTATATTTTCATACCACCATTCTAAATGTCCATACCACCATTCTAAATGTCCATACCAACACTTCTAAATGTCCATACCAAAACTTCTAATTTACACTTCAGCCACTGATATAAATGTTTGCTTTTGTATAATTGGGAACATTAAATAAATGACTACACAACTCTTTAAAGAACTGTTTAATAGAATATTGTGTTAGTCGTTATTTTCTAGCCTGCAGATATCATTCATTTATATTTAAATATTGAGATGCTAACAAGTCTAAACAGCTCTGCTGTGGCCCAGCATTGCACTGTTGTGCATTTAGTGGCCTGGTTAACAGTTAAAGCTTTAAAAAAAACAAAAACAAAAAACAGTATATAAGCAGGATTTTTAATTCATACAAGTTATTGAGAACAAAAAAACCCTCAAACCTCCCAATTAAATTGTATTCCACATAACTGATTCATTGTAACTTCCTAGTAAAACTTATTTGGATCATCTCAACAAACATACACAGACTACTTAACCATTAGTAAATGAAATGATCTAAAAACAGTCATAGATTAAATATGTATTATTTATTAGCAGGGTCATTATCTTATGTAGCACTTTTAAACAATCATTCACATCAGTCTCTGCCTTATTGGAGATTATTTTCTAAATTTTCCAAACTTCTATAAACAAACATTGGCTATAGCCAAATATATATCTCCTTATCTTTACTTAATCAGTTGCATTTATAACTAGCAAAAAATGTTTTAATGTTGCTAGGCATTGTAAGTGTTTCTTTGAATAAATGTAAATGTAGTATCAGCTAGATTTAAAATCTTACTAGAATACAAAATGAAACAAGGAAAAAGGTATGGCGCTATGTGGTCCAAGATGTATACCAATTCCAAAACAAAGAGTATCAAAAACTTTGTAGGTAGATAATGCAACACATACAGCAGATCTATATACCAGCGCTAAATGTACGTAAATAGACAATTATTTATGACTGTTGTCTATTTACGTACATTTGGCGCTGGTATATAGATCTGCTCTGTGTTGCAAATTTAAAATCTTGAATGATTAAGGAAGTATATTAAGTCCATTGCTGAATGAACTTTAGTGGTGCGCTATATCTCTCAACTTTATCTCCAAAGCTTTAGTGTCCTTATCTAAGCTTAATTTACATCACTGTATCTAATGAGGTCATAAGTGCTAATTTGCATGCAAAATAGTAGCACGGATGACAAGTTTTATACAGTTATATTAATTATGCCAATCCAATTAATAATTGAGAAATTTTCAACAACAAGACGAAGAGCAAGTGATATTTATATTAATGCAAAATGGCTTGTATCCGTACATTGTGCTGGGAAAAGTAAATACAATAGGGGTGTTTGTACCAGTACTCTAGCTCATATTTCTACTGGTGCAATAGGGGATTGTGGGTTGTAGAAGACAATTGTGAAGACAAATGTTTCTTATTTGTCCTATTTCTAATGCATGCATATTTTACCTAATAAAGCAGGCAGCTGTGAACTAGCCTGGTTATTTAGTAGTTAGCAATGCATTAAACCATGTGACATGTTTTGTACTACATATATATAAGATGGGAAGTGCATGTTATAAATCTGTAAATTTATATGCAGTCCCATATCTCTTGAACATAGTTCTCTCTGCAAAAGTACCTATTTTTTCAAAATGGAATTGCTCAAACACTTCTCTTTTCTATAACACGATATGCAATTCTCAGAGTATTCTTCTCCTTTATACTTTCAAAGACTGTGCACAATAACCATTTCCACTGCTCACCTCAGATGGTGTAAGATATCATGTTCTGTGAGTGATGTGCTTTAGATATTTCTCCAAAAAAAGGTGTGATAGGAAAATGAATAAAAATTTTGCCAGCTAATGGGGTTCTAGACATATTATTTTTAATTTACTAACTATAGACACTGAACATTATTGTTATAAAAAACAGGGTCGGAACTTTATCATTTGTACTGATCTTCAAATAAATGTTTTTTCAATTGTTGTGCATTATGTGAAGCAATGGAATAACACTTACAATCTTGTTGTTTTTTGTTTTTTTTAAAGAAATGCCCAATATTACTAGAAAATAGGACAATGAGCACAATACAAATGTTAGACTGGGCCATAATAATATACAATATTGATTCTGAGAAAATGTATAGAAATGCAGCCATATGACAGGATTTGTGCAAACCCCATTGGAAGACATTATACCCCATTCAGACTTAAGTGAAATGACACTTGTGACAGCAGGGTTGGCTTGAAGTCACAAGTGACTTCTACATACAAAATATATTATAGACATGTCTCAGTACAATGATGTGACTCAGTACATTGCTGTGTTTGTGATAGTTTTGGTGTCTTTAATATAGGTGCAACAAAACAAGAAATTGTATCCTAATTCAGCCACTGTGTGTATGCACTATGAATCAGTAGCATAGTAATGAGTACAACCTTACAAATACATACGGAAATTATCAATCATACTCTGTAGAGAGTTATTTAAAATTGCCATTCTATGAATAAACACTAATAACACATGATACCATCTATTATCTGGTTGCAATCCCCGATTAAAGAGTCTTATTTCCGAAATAGGGACAACAAAAAGTTCCCTTTCGGATGTCCCTATTTAGAGTACCCCCCTCGCTGATCGGCATACTCACCCATTCCGTTTCGGATACGCCGCCACCACTACCGCAGGACCCGGACCACGGGAAAGGTGAGTAACCTCTCCAAGGTTAGGGTCAGGCTGCGGGAGATGGTGGGTTAGGGTCAGGATAATGGAAGGGGAGGGTTAGGGTTAGAATTAGGGGAAGAGTTGGGTTAGTTTTTTGCCTTACTTTTCGGAGCACCGAAAGTTCGGTGCTCCATGGATCGATTACTATGTCTCATCTAGGCACATGCAATCGAAATCCCAGCCAGTTTGAAACTGGCTGGGAGAGAACGGCCCTATCGAAATAGAGCCGTTCTTTCCGGGCACCCGCACCCCTATTATCTTTTAATAAAATATGTAAGACTGTTAAAGGTGAAAAATAGGACAGAGATCCTAGCTGGCAATGTAAGGTATGGTTAGACTGTAATTGATTCTACAGTTAAAGTATTAAAGCTTGATGACCAACTCCACACATATAGCATGGCCTAAAAACAAGGGACCGGATACGCAGTGGTCTGGTTGCACGCACGAGAGAGGGGAGTGACAGTGTAATAAGTGTGGCTTACGCTGCTAAAAGGCAGCCTTAAGTCACACTTGCAAAACAGCAGTCCGTCCAACCACTGATCTGCGTGTAAGTGGGTGTTAATATCTACACTGTATGATTTAGACCTTCCCCCTGCCCACTGCATACTTTTTGCGGGCAGATAGGAAGAACCGACCCGTCGGGCGAAACTCCTATCATACGGAACTGAGTTCCGTATGATAGGAGATACACATGCACCCTCCAGTTCATTTAGCCCACTTATGATATCTGGACTCAGTCCAAGGTGTTGATTTCATGAGGGGTGTTTGGGACATTTGACTCTTGTTGGGAATATGTCCTTATTATGAAAAAATGTGTGTAATACGGGCTGTGTGCAACTATTATTATATTTTGGCCTGGATTTCCTACGGGTATGCTAAATAATGTTTGCAGTAAGACAAATAGGAAATTGTTTCATTACTTCAATAGTAGTAAATAGAAACTGAAATTATATGTCAATTCATTATAAGTTACAAGCCATATCCTGAGCCAAAGAAAGTTGATATAACGTCAGTGTCTGCCTTAAAATGATGACAAAACCATCTCTATTGTTTATAGTAATGGCAGTGACACAGAACATTCTGCTTTCCCTTTACAAATGATCTTAATAAGTTTAATCAACTCTTAAAACCTGAAGTGTTAATGGCTGCAGTTATACTTTTGTCCTGGGCTCTCTGCTGAAAGCCAGTGAGCTAACATTACATTCCAAATGTCAACTGAGACTAGTTACAAAACAGACATTCTAGACATGGCATGTTGCAATATCAATCCAAAGCAAATATATTACCAAGTCATGATTGCTAATACCAACCTCAGCAAGGCCATGAGTTAAGCAGCTGAGGGTGGCTCAGCAATATAATACTTTATAAATAATCATAACAGATTCAAACACATTTTTCATATTTATTTATTTTATTAGAAGTTTTGATTTTACTTTTCACATTTTTTTAAAATAGCAGTTTATAAATGTTGGGAAATTTAGGAAATTTTAATTTGGAAAGTGTTAATTACAGTGCTAGCTCATTACCAGTGTCTTTAGGGCTGTTAATGTTGTTTTCTCTATATCAGAGAGGGAGAAAAAGTGTTTTATCCCCTCCCTTATTCTGTGGACTGCTATGTTAATGAACGACTACACACAAACATTGGAAATACGTGACTGGTAAAGCATCTCTCCCTCCTCCAGGGCTGCCTTGCCCGCTCTGTGCAAACAAACAGTGTTATCCTGTCTCCAAGATCATATTTCAAAACTGATTAGCACAGGGTGATCCTGAGCAGTAACCAACAGGCTGGAATGGAAAATGGATTCTTGCAAGCCAGCTACACACAGCCTGCCATGTCAAGAGAAGTTCTAAAGCACTCCAAAGTAGGCTACAGCTATCCGGCAGGCACATTAATGTATTAGCTGTCTCAGATTGCATGTACAATCAAATGAAAGACTTCAGATTGACATTTCGTTATACAACAGCCAGGTCTAAAAACCAGTCTCAATCATATCTGTATGATGTCACTTGCTGGCTCTTTTACTTTCACATATTTCATTTTCATTCTTCTTTCAGTGGTAATTACATTTGGTATATGCAGACAATGATTATATTTGTGTGTATTTTGTTGCATATTTATATAGGCTGAGCAGGCAAATATTGGTATTAGTTGAATTTGTATATGAATGATTCTCCTTGATATTTGTCTAGCTGTGTCAGATAGGGGTATGTTAAATTACAAACTGTTTAATTGTTATCACAGCAAACTTATAAAAACTATGCCTGATTAATAAAGTTCCTATTGTAAAAGTGGCGTGTTTGTCTTGGGAAATAACATTATTGTATAGAATATCAGCTATATTTCCTAGATATAAACCACAAGCAATAAATATGTACCACATTTTGGGCATTAAGTTCCAAAATGAAAAAAAAAAAACTTCCATCAATGATTGAGGTCAATTATATATATTCTACTGTTGCATATTTGTATACTACTACTAACCTTACAACGGATATAGATGCAGAAAAATGGAGAGGTGGATATATCTCTGTTGACACTGTCAGTGCCCCAGTCAATCTGTTGGTGTTACTTATACTAGGTCTAAACATATAAATCGGCTTTTTTTTTATTGATTGTGCAACCCCCTATCTGTTATTTCCAACAAAACGTAAATATTTTTTCCTGACTAGCACATACAGAAGAGCTGGTTTCTAAAGCCAAATTGTTGGTCTTGTTCCCAACACTGAAAAGTGATGTGTGACTGTATTATGAAATAATTATTACGCAACATAACAGCTCTGGGAATATAGCAATGTGTTCTATGTCTCATGACAGTCTAAATCCAACTGTTACAGGTTTCTCAAAATAAATGATCCTAAATAATTTAATTAAATAGTTTTAAAAGTGAAAATAAAAATTTAATGCACAAGTCTGTAAGCTATGTAGATCTTACAAACAATAAATTGAGTGTTCTGTTGCCAAAGAAGCATCATTCTTTGATATAGGAATTTACTGAATATTTACATTAAGACAAGTATAGTTGGTATTTAAATAGATAGACTCATAGGTATGTTTCATTTAAAATATTAGTAACTCTCTTATCAGGTCATTACACTACAATATATTATCCCTTCTCATTATGAAGTCAGATTTAACTAACCAGAATTGGCACGGTCATAAAAATACTACAGGTTTTCCAACTCCTTATTAGTTAGATACTATTAAAATATATTTTTTAAGTATAGACATGTATAAATAACGTCTTCATCTTTACATCTAAATATTTTATGTAATTTAATGCTCTTTGCATAATAAAATAAAAACTGAAAAAAAGTGTGTGTAATTTTGACTAAAATGTGTAGTGTCATTTATTGACTCTTATTGGGGATAACATGTAGATGGTAATGTCAGCAGTCAATTTACACTGATCCTTAACAATAAAATTTATAGCAAAAATCTTTTGGGCATAGAATACTGTGGTGTGTCATTACATAATTTAAAAAAACTATGTTTCTATCATGCAGTTTGTTTTTTCTATTATCATGATATTTTTGATAAATTATTAAATGCAGAAGATCCATTGAGTTCAATTTTAATGCATTTCATATCATTTCCATCACAAGGAATAAAAGGATGTCTTCACAGATTAGTACAAATAAGGCTTGTTTGTGAACAACTTAGTAGATAAAGGAGACCTGCAACCTTGTACAATTGGCATCTAAATTACACCTATATTACAAAATAATACCAATAAAAAAATGACACACACACTGTCCATTTTCATGGGGTTTCTCATTGGTATGCAGTAGCAGTAGTGAGCGAAGTGTTTACCTGGTAAAGGATCTCTTTATGTTCTGGCACTACAATGGGCCATAAAAAGCACTAGGGGCACTACAGTGCAGCATATAATGAACCAGGGGCATGACTGAGCTTTAGGTGAGTATATTAAATGATAGATAGCTAAATGGCAGGAAGCATATATTTGCAGAGATCAAAGGACCAGGGTCTGTCTTATGATGTATTCCTTCTTATGAAGCACAAGTTGAAGGTTATGAGACAATTAGCCGGGATAGGGCTCCACGAGTCCCTGCAGGAGAACAAAGGAATGCAGAGCCCGGCCGCCTCCCATTCACGTGCTCAGTCTCTTCAGTCACAACAAGCAGCCCGCCACATACACAGCACTGTGCTCATTGTCATGTACGAACTGCTTTACTTATTCAGCAGCAGCTAATAGAACATGCATGTCACATTCGCAGCATGCGGAGCAAAGCCATGAGGGGTACATGCATATCATTGAGTGATATCACGTCATGTATCCTGTCTATGGAAACAGTGCCGTAAGAAGGGACTAAAGCAAAGGAGCGATGTGACAGGAATAGGATATCTATTTGATATATCGCTGAAAGACACGTAGCCTCTGAGCATACCATAGGACGTGTGTGGCAATGGCCTTATTCAACATATAACGTAGTAAATAAGCCAGTCTAATTACACAGTCATTGACTAGGGAGCACAGAAACAGCACGCCAAACCAGTCACATATAACACTAAGCCAAATATAGAGCCATTTTATTTTTACTCAGCATGGCAGTCCTTCAGGAATATGATCTCACCCAGTCATTGTCTACTTTCCACTCTGTGTATTATCCAGAAATGGGGGGGGGCACCACATGGATGAGCTGGTTCCCCTCTCTTTCATTTTACGCTGAGATTGTCCTAGTTTCTTTTGTAGGCAGCTTATAAAAACGCACAATCAGCTCCCCTTTCACGCAGAGCCCGGTCTGCCAGCTTATGCTGAGGTTACATAATACAACATTTCCAGGAACTGGTGCTGTGTGCGACGAGCCTGTTAGCAGTGACACCCAGCCAAGTATGGGAGAGGGACCTCCAGAGCCTCATCACTGATACACAGAGGTGACAGGCAGGCACAGCCAGCTAGACAGATGATCTGACCTTCCATAATATCTGTACATGATCTATCTATATATACTTGTAGAAACTGTAAGCACCTGAGGTCTGCGTTACTTACATGCTCGTTAAGCCGTACGGTAAACAATTGTGACAAGTTAATTAAATAATGACCCATCAGTTACTGCGTTTGTAAAAGATAAAGGCAATATACATCGTAGCTGTGTACTCTAAGCATCACTTTTATGTGGTGGGTTATTCCACCCTGATAGGCAGATAGAGACTGAATGAACGGATAGATCCCTTGCACCAAATGAGACAATCAATACGTACAACAACAGCCCGGAGCCAGCGCTGTGCACAGAGCAGGGTTATGTAATGTACCAAAGAACAAGTCATACAAACCCTCCCCCGGCTGCCAGACAACAAAAGGACAAATTACTCCACAAATCTCATACATCTTGTAATAGTTTACCTATGACCCCATGGGGGAATATGATGATAGATAGATAGATAGATAGATAGATAGATAGATAGATAGATAGATAGATAGATAGATAGATAGATAAATCACACGTGTGAGAAATCAGTTTTCTTCTATGTTTACATTCACATTTATAAAGTAAGCATCCTTAATAACAACTTTGGATCAGATTATTAAACAGTGGATGTTGGTTACAAACAGGAAATAGGTCTGATGAGTGATCAGATAACCGCCTCGTCACTCACTGTCACATTCATTCCCATTCAGTAAAGCAGACATATTCATCCAACAATAGAATGGAGCAAAGCGAGCAAAAGTCTCCATTCATGAGTAAACGTGCATCCCAGCCATCACTGAACTCTTGTCTTACTACATAACATAGAATGCTGATAGATATACAAAATAACAAAGCACATGGAATTCTAATTGTCCATAATATTACCTCAGTGGGTCAGCATTACGCCAAAATGTATCCTCGAGAAGAGTTCACTATCCAAAGTGTAAGTGCTGAAGTTGATATCGGATGCATTAATAACAAACAAATTGTAAAGAAAGGAAAGAGAAATGATGTAAAATTGGGAAGCAGCGCCTCCTATGCAGTGTCCCGCTCCAGCCTGCTGCTGCTACTGCTGCTGTGGAGATCTGTGTTAGTAGGTCAATACTCCTCAGTGTTACTCTCTGTGCACTTCCAGGCTTGCTCTGACTCAAGCAGTAGCTTCCTGCAGCCAATCAGAATGCCGGCATTTTGAGCAGACGTCCAATGAGACGGAGGTGTTGGAGACGGGGGCGGGCCGTGGGGCAAGAATTAAGAACACTGTGTTACTGTAGAACGTGTAGCTTTTGTCCTGTCTATATTGCATAACCAGAGCCGGGGGAAAGGAGGAGGAGGGGGTGCATTTACGTAACTGGCCGACACAATTTCAGCGGCGGCTCATTAACTCCTTCCACGCGGTACCCACACCTCGGAGAGATTAGTCAGTCGCAGCGAGGGTGGAATTGGCACAACGTGGACTCGTTTTCATGTGTCTACTGAATGAGGCAGCCCGCCGAGCGCGGGGGTTCTTACGCCGCACTCAGGCGCATAGAATGGTGTCTGGCTTTGTTTACTAGGCGTAAGAAATGAATGAAAATATAGTAGTGTGGGACGCGAATGGAAAATGCTTGTTTACACAGGCAGTTCAGTGGTTTTCTGTTAGTATGTGAGACTACGAAAAAACAGATCTGAAATCTGGTTTATTTTAGTTACACATTCACGTTACACAGGCGGCCAGTCCTGCTCAGGATGACACGTTTTCTTAGTGACCATCCTGTTACCTCATTCCCACTATCTGCAGTACAAAGACATTCTAGTTATAGCGTCGTATAATAAACACATGGCTCTGCTCTGGCCAGCTCTGCACACTTGTCCACACATTTTCCTCTTGTAAACAAGGATTCAGTGAAAACTATGGCTTAGGCAATTTACTAAGGTACATTACGTACACACTGTTGATAAACACAAACAGTGACTTATTTACTTGTAATTATTAAGAGCTACATTTCAGATTACAGAAATTGTTAGAAATAAAAATAAAATGCAACGTTAAATCAATCTGACGATAATATGCTTTTTTAATTTTCATACTAACATCACATTACTCTGCTTTGTGAGCTGCACCACAAACACCAGCAAGTTAAATCTAAAATGCAGACTTTTTTAGTCTATCAACATTATCAATTTGATCACTGATGCAGCCTTATAGCTGAACTTCATGATGCTTCCATGGTGTTAGCTTTATGAAAATATCTTACCACTGTGTACCGTGCCATGATGCTGCAGAAGCATCTGAAGTTGCTTTAACATTGTGGGATTTGATTTTTTACATGAACAACGATGTCTGTGAAAAACTTCAGTGTGTACTGACATACTGGGCTGGATCCAGAACTAAGGGCTCTATTTACATAGTTCATTTTTTGGAGTTATGAAGTTTTAACTCCAAAAATGAACTTTTTTTTTTTTTTACTAATGATGCACCACCATGGAAATCAACAGTTTCCATGGCGATGCAGTGAAAGTACATATACATTCGCCGGCCTGTTGTTCCTAATGTGGGCCAGCGCTTTTAGCTATTTACTAACCCTCAGAGTGGAGTTTTACACTTTGCTCTGAGAGTTAAAATAACGCTGGACCGGATTCAGATTTAAGAAGATTTTCCGTGCGTTCGTAATAGATCCGTACGTTAATACAAAATAAGTACGTTTTGCAAAATGAATACATTTTGGAACACTTCCGTGTTGTGAAAGCAACCTTATCATTAGAGTGCGTATATGTGACGGAAGTTAAACGTTCGCAAATACAACCGCACGTCTACTGCATTACCACGCCCATTTTTTGCTATTCACATTCCGATTGACGCCTACTAATTAATAATCCGTCCGATCTTTTATGTTCGTACGCATTTTTAGACGTACGGAAATGACTTACGCATCTTTCCAATTACGCTTCGTATCTCCATGGTCTGCACATGCGCCCTGTCTGCACATGCGCCCTGAATATAAATCACTCCACTTACGCATTTTGCGTGCGTAAATTACCAGACGTTCTTAATTCTGAATACGGTCCGCCATCTCAGACTGGCGTTTAGGCTTCTATTCCAGCAATCTCCCCATATAACCCCCTTTTCCTCCCCCTAATAGCTGTTATAAGGGGAGGAAAAGGGGGATATATATGGGGAGACAGCTGGGATATATGTAAACAGCAGATTTGTTTAAAAAAAAATATATTTTTTTAAATAAAATTAAAAAACAATGAAAAAAAAAAACAATGAAAAAAACAAACAATAGAATAGGGTTAAAGACTTACCTCCCCGGGAGACGCGTCTGCCCGCAGGGTTTGGTCCCGACATGAAAAATCTGCTCATGCGCAGTGCTACTCATGGCGGGACTTCATTTTTACAAAGTCCCAGCAGTGAGCCATTGCGCATGTGCAGACCTTCCATTTAGCCAAAGAAAGCCCGCAATGACTGAAGAAAGCTTAAATGTCATTGCGGGACAGCCAGCGGAGGGAAAGTTTTAGTAAATAGTATGAACGTAGCTCCCCGGTTCGTAGAGAGCTAATTCGAAACCTGCCTGAGCTAGGTTCATATCGGTAAGTAAATAGAGCCCTAAGATTGAATTACATACACTACCCTTCGCATCGATACATAATTACCGATCATGTATTCCGTACATGTGAGGGAAGTGCACACCCACTGCATTCCCCTTGCACATATAGCCCTTCAGCATGCAGAACCTTACTTTAAGTATCTGCATGCGGAAGGGCCACTAAAAACCTTTGTGTACCTAGCTTTAGTATAGTCCAAAATTAGTAACCTCCACTTGCCTGCATGGGAGTTATGACAGCAGGGATCTCTGCTACAGCTATGCTTGGAACCCTGAGTGTGGCAGAAGCAGATGTCTGGATCTTGTCCAGTATTATTATGTAAATAGTAGTCAAGGTTAGAATCAGTAATTAGGGTTGGGATTATTGTACTGCTGACACCTGAAGTGCTGGCATTACAATATTCTATCTAATAGATGTCGACTTAAAAACCCTGTCTGATAGAAGAATCAGTTTCAGAGCAGTGATATTACATACATATTTATTTATTGACAGGTTTTTATAGAGTCAGCAAATTACGTAGCGCTTTACAATTTTAACAAACAGAAAACAGAACGGGGTAGTAACAAACAGACTGGGTGGGTAAGAGGGCCCTGCTCACAAGCTTACACTCTATAGGACAGTGGGTTTGATACATAAGGGCAAGTGGTCTATATCACACAATGCACCAGCCAGGTTGTGTGGTAATAGCGCTCAGTCCAGGTTGTGTGGTAATAGTGCTCAGTGCTCTGTATGATCCAGTCACACAGCAGTGTTAGTAACAGAGATGAGGGAACTTTAGAATAGACATAGAGAGCGTGCGGGTTTGTGTTAATAATATAATAGAAAGGCAGAGTGTTTTTTAATATGGTAACTAAAGCTTAAAAAGGTTGAAGAATTTGGTAAGCTTGTCTGAAAAGGTGAGTTTTAAGAGAATGCTTGAAAGTTTGGAGAGTAGAGGTTAAACATAGAAACATAGAAAGTGATGGCAGATAAGAGCCACATGGCCCATCCAGTCTGCACAGTTGTTTTTTTTAAAACTATACTGACCCTAGACCCTATTTACCCTTAATTTAGTTTGAGATTTAGGATATCCTAAGCATCCCAAGCATGTTTAAACTGTTCTACTGTGTTAGCCGCAACCACCTCAGATGGGAGGCTATTCCACTTATCTATCACCCTTTCAGTGAAGTTATTTTTCTGCACATTTCCTTTGAATCTACCACCCTCCAGTTAATTTTCATGCCATCGTGTTCTATTACATTTCTTCCTTCGAAAAATGCCACTCTCCTTTAGCCGGTCACAACCCTTGATATATTTGAAAGTTGCTATCATATCCCCCCCTCTCCCTTCTCTGCTCCAAGCTATACATGTTTAGTTCCTCTAGCCTTTCTTGGTATGTTTTGTGACACCCATAGTCTTAATGGGCAAAGAAGTTTACTCCAGAGAGTGGGTGCAGCCCGTGAGAAGTCCTGTAACCAAGAATCAGAACATTTATGAAGTGCAGAAAAGAGTTGTAGATCTTGTGATGATCTGAGAGAGAGAGCTGAAATATATTGAGACAAGTGAGGATAAGTATGCAGGTGCAGTCAGGGCCATCTTTTCCACTGGGCAGTTTGGGCTAGTGCCCAAGGCCCCAACACATCAAGGGGCCCTTCAGCAAAGCCCAGTCCAAGTTTTGGCACTAGACGGCCCTGAACTGTCCAACCCAGGGCTTGAACGATGCGGTAAGCAGTGGATGCAGTGCAGACAGGCGCCAGTCATCCACCCGCTCCCGCTGCAGCACCCTGCTGACAGGAGGTTCCCTGCTATAAGCCACCGCTGCAGTTACACAGTGCATCTGATAGCAAACCCTTTCAGCTGCTCTGTTTTCTGCCCGGCAGCTGATACCAGGAACTTTCTGTACGAATAGGAGCTCCTTCCTTGTGACACCAGTGCCACTAGGAAGGAGGAGGAGGAGCAGGAGCGCGCCGCAGAGGGAGGGAAGACTTCTAAGGTAAGTGAAATTAATAAATACTAACAGGCTGGAGTGATTACAAATGGGTGATACTGGGGGGCTGGGGAGACATGATAGGGAACTGGGTAGCTGGAGAGATGTGTTGTGCAATACTGGGGGGCTGTAAAGACATAATGGGGATCTGGGGCACTGGAGACACATGGTTGGGGGCTGGAGAGACATGATAGGGAACTGGGGGGCTGGAGAGACATGATAGAGAACTGGGGGGCTGGAGAGACATAATAGGGAATTGGGGGGCTGGTAAGACATGATGGGGAGCCGGAGGGACATGCTGTGGAATACTGGGGGGCTGGAAAGACATAATGGGGAGCTGGAGAGATATGATAGGGAACTGGGAGGGCTGGAGAGACATGACAGGGAACTGGGAAGTTGTGACAAGTGACATGATTTGGGTATACTGGGGACTGGAGATATATAGGGATACTGAGAGCTGGACAGATGATGGGGGGCGGGAGTGACATGTTTTGGGAATACTGGGGGACATTTTTATTCCTGTGAATGGGTGGGTAGGGGCCCCTGTGCATTGCTTTGCTCAGGGCCTACAATTCTGTTAAGACGGCCCTGGGTGCAGTGTTGTTTATGGCTTTATAGGTTAGTAAGAGGATTTTGTATTTGCTTCTGTAGTAAACAGACAACCAATGTAGAGAGTGACAGAGTGGACTAGCTCTAGCTTAGCGTTTTGCAAGGAAAATCAGTCTTGCTGCTGCATGCAATATAGACTGTAGAGGGGTAATTTTGTGGGAGTCCAATAAGGAGAGCATTGCAGTAAACAATGCTGGAGATGATTAGTGCATGAATAAGAGTTTTAGCAGTGTCTTGTGAGAGATATTTTCATATTCTGGAAATGTTTTTTAGGTATATATTACAGGATTTAGGAACAGATTTTATGTGGGATACAAAGGACAGTTCAGAGTCAAGTCTAACACTTAGACAGCGAGTTTGACGAGTAGGAAATACTTCAGTGTTTTCAACAGAAATAAAGAAACCAGGTGAGTAAGAGCTCATACACATTAATAAATGTATATTGTATAGCATGGACCTATTTGTCGGAAAATGCTGTCTAATCAGTTCACAAACGCTACAGCCTGATAATCATATTGTTAAGAAATCTTGAACAATTGACTGCAGTCTGGTCGATTTTATTAGGAAAGGCGCAGGGCGGTGAGGTGATAGCTCCAAAAAGTGGGCATTGTGTGGTCACAATGTGATACCTCCAGCAACCACAGCATTTTATTGGTCGCCATAGAGCTTGTATAGAGTGTAACCAGATTAAGGGCAGCAAAGGAATCAACAGCAATGTTTACAAATCTGTTATCACAAACAGGATATGAATTTTTTTTAAAAATTCTTGCTATACAAATAAGTGGAGTAAGCATATAATAGCTATTGAAGAATCCCTCTAGTGGTTGATAGGACAGACTGCTTCTTACCACATGTCAGTGTTCAATCTGCCGCTAAGGATATAAATACTTGTTTATCAGTTTGAGTGATGGAGATAAAGAACAGCTTCTTTTTAACTGTTGTTGTGTTTACAGAAAGCGGTTCACAGAGATTACATTTATTTGCATATATTAGCATGTGCACTTAGTTTGTTTTTAATGTTATTTTTAGAATTTCCAAAAAACAATGTCTTTTATCTGTAATTATAGATGAACTAAATAGAGGATGCAAACGTGTTCAGAAATGAAATGTTTAAACATAGGAAATAATGATCAGTGCTGCTTATCTGGTTACTCACAGGCAGTTATTGAATAACTTGCATGCAATACAGCTACAGGAAAGACTAGTCTACAAATCACTGTAAGTTTTATTAGCAAAATATTTTTTGCTAGTTTAAAATGGATCATAAAATGATTTTAAAAAATGCATGTTTTGTGCAGTTGTACTAGATCAGACCCATCAAGCGTTACAGACAACTTTAAAACTACCAGTAATGAATTGCATGATGTGTTTATTTTGGGAGTTTGACTTAATTGACCCCAAAAATGGGTCTTAGTTTTGTGTCAACCTATGGGCAAGTATCTAGGTTCAGAGTACTGTGGTGTGGGTCAACTTTTATCGCTGTTGTTTCTCTGCCTTTTGTTTATGTTTTCTTATTCAATTAGCAAATTGTTTCATGATGTGACATTGCTACCTTGGTCTGGCTAAAGAGTCAATAGCTTAACTTTAACCTGTATTGCCAGAGTCCCAGTTCCTTTTCGGCTGTCTCTATTTTGAATGGCAGCCATTTTAGATGTATTTTTATGAATGGGTGAGTATGTGATCGGCATACTCACCCATTCCTTTTCGAAATCGCCACCTGCCGACCCACCGTAGAGGTGAGTAACCTCTCTGGGGACTTTTAGTCTTAGGCGGAGGGTTAGGGTTAGGCTCTGGGGAAGGGAGGGTTAAGTTTAGGGCCATGGAACGGGAGGGTTAGGGTAAGAATCAGGTTGCAGGGAAGGGGGGGTTAGGGTCAGGCTGCGGGGAAGGGAGACTTAGGGTTAGGCTGCAGGGAATGGAGGGTTAGGATAATAAAAGGGGAGGGTTAGGGTAAGGATTAGGGAGAGGGTTGTGGAATAATTTCTTACCTTTTGGAGCTTTGTGTGCAGGGCTCCAGGGATCGATTTCTATGCCTGGCTGGGAGCGAATGGTCCAATCAAAATAGGGCCATTCACAATGGGGACCCACACCCAGATTAAATAAACTGCGCATGCATAGTAGGTTTTTTACGCAATTTACACAGTACTTAAACACGGGATTAAGTAAGAAGGGGCGTGCCAATGGGCATTTAAGAAAAAGTTAAGAAAAGTGGATGGCACTTGACATTTAAATAGAGACAAAGGGCCTGATCCAGAACAACGCACGCTTGTGAGCTAACGCTGATCGTAAGCGTAAATTCGGCAGAAAAAACGCACTGCGCATGTGCCTAGTGACAACTTCCGGTAGTAAAACTACTGTATACTTTGCGTTTTTACCGACAAAGGGGCTTGTTTATAGTATGAAGTTCGTACAGATGCTGGAGTTAAGGAATATAGGCGGGGTGAGGTATTTAAATTGTACAGTATGGGCGTGCTAAGCGTCGTTAATACGCAATGAACGTACGGACGGCCGCGGACACGAACACAAACGTTAGGGTAGGGTTTGCCGAGCATATGGATGCTAAACTAGGTGCGAGCAAGGGGAGTGCCTATTGCCGTGCATCGGTGGTACGTTCGGCGATAACACACTATGCACAACAGTGTAGGTCTGGATCAGGCCCAAAGGGCGCGGTTACCAATGTACTTACGTATTTCTCCAACTTAAGAAGGAAAATAAGAACGGAAAGTTAAGGTTGCCCATAACATTCTTAAGTGTTTTAGGTACCTAAAAATAGGGGCGTGTCGGGGAACTACATATCAGTACCTATAACTGTGAATGCGTCCGTACTTAATTCACACTTAACTGCGCATACAGGTTACACATGAAAAATTTAACCTGCCTGGATTTAACTGTAATTTTTTAAGGATTGATTTTGCAAGTATCTAGGAATTGTTACTGGAGTTAGAACTGGATTAGGGCTGGATTTGGGCCCATTTAAATTATTTAAACTACCGACCAGTGAGTCTCACATCAGTAGTAGGGAAATTCATGGAAACACTGTTAAAGGAATAAACTGTACAGTATCTTAAATCCAGTAACTTACAGGATCCCAAGCAGCATGGATTCACTGGGGGAAAATCTTTTTGAATTTTTTGACTTCTTGATTAAAGTATTAGATAAAGGGTGTTCTGTAGACATAGTGGACTGTATTCACACCTAAGAAGCTTCTGTTTCAATATACACATGCGTAGTAGGTCATATACACAATCAACGTACCAGTTAGGTACATAGATTGCCTCTGTGTGGTCTTTAAAGTTTAGTTTAGTTAGCAAGGAGTGATTAGGTAGGAGTGGGAGGAATTTAGATTAGCCGGGGAGGGTGGGGGAGGAAGCGTGGAGAGGCAATGTCCGTGCAGAGTTTCCTTCTTAAGAATAGATAGTTAGATAAGGTAGCCCTATGGCTCTCGTAAGTGCCATAAGGTACCTAAAAACGGGGGCGGGGAAGGGGATCGGAGAAGTATCCGCACTTACTGATCACACTCGCAAGTGTGAATCTGGTCCAGCGTATCTACATTTTAGTAAGGCTTTTGAGACTGTGCCACATCGCAGACTGTTAAATAAACTGTAAACTAGTTGCATGGCTATGATCCTGGTTACAGGATAGACAACAGAGGTTTGTAGTAAATGGAATCCCTTATGGGGATGGTAAGGTAACCAGTGGAGTACCCCAGGGTTCTGTATTTGGACCTGTTAGGGAACCACTCACTGAGGCGAGGAGTCTAACTGGGGCCTGGTATTCACTAGATCCTTTGATAGTAAGGTTAGGCTTGGCTGCAGGACACCCAGCAGGTCACAGCCCCCCAGCGGCACCCTGCATGCATGTGTGTAAGCAGGAGGATGGACCGGGACCCAGTGGAGACGAGGACCACACCACAGTAGAGAGTGGACGTACAAGGGCTCACATTCACAGAAACACACAGGAATTAAACACAGAAAGAGAGGGAAGTCAGGGAGCAGGAACTGGCGCACACAGGAGGGTAGAAACTGCAAACAACCACAGGGTAAGAGGAGGCAGGAAGAGCAGGATGGCAGAAAGGGACACTCAGATATCAATGCTGACTATCACTGGCAAGGCACAGAACAGAACAGCAAGGAGCAGGGTAGCAGGAGCTATAACCGGCAAGAGCAATGTACCCCTGACGGTCTATTTACAGGGAGGCTGTCCAATCACAGACAGCCCTTGGATGACAGCTTAATGGAGAGGTCCCACTTTCAGGCCCAGCACGATGTACAGGAGCACCCTTGTTACTTAGCAGCCAGGACACCTGGCGGCATTCAGAGAAGAATGGGAGTCCCGGCGCCCGGAAGAGCCAAGACTTACATAAACACAAGGAGTGTCCTGGTTGCTCAGAGGCAACCAGTCCCTGTGAGGGAGTCCCAGCAACAGGAAGAGCCGGGACTCACCGCAGACCGCCGGATAGACTGCCCATAACAGGACCAGTGCTATTTAATATCTTTATAGGTGATATTGCCTGTGGTATTAAGGGGAAAATATGCTTTTCTGCAGATGACACATAGATATGTAACAGGATAGACACGCGAGGAGGGGTACAGAAAATTAAGGATGATCTAGGTAGACTGGAGGAATGGTCAAGACTGTGGCAACTGCAGTTTAATGTTAAAAAAATGCAAAATCATGCACTTGGGGCACACAAACATATAGCATAACGCTCAATATATAATTAATTAAACTACATTAGAAACTACTGAGGACGAAAGGGATCTAGGAGTTAGTATTTCATGTATTTCATTTCAAGCAATGTAACAAAGCAATGAGAAAGGCAAGTCAGATGTTTGGCAGCATAGGGAGAGGAATTAGTAGCAGAAAGAGGAAAGTAGTGATGCCTCTTTATAGATCATTGGTACGACCTCATCTAGAATACTGTGTTCAGTTCTGGAGGACATGTTCTGCTGTTTAATACAAAAGCAAGGTTATGCTACCATTAGAATTACCGTAGCTTTTTTTCTGTAAGATTGTTAACTATATACTGAAGCTACTAACAAGCCAAGCTGAATAAAATAATTTACTTGATTAAGACAGCCAAAGCTGAATGAAATGACAAAAAGAGCAATAGAGTTTTAAGTAATGAAGCATGATAAGAGATGTTTTTTTAAAAAAAGGCTTTAATCTTAAATCACAGGAAGACAAAAATGACTTTGAAAAAAATAATAATCCCCACACAATGTAATATCTAGTGGTAGACATAATGGAAAACATTTATTGTCTTGTAAGGCTTTCAGAATAATTTGGGATACATGTCCAGACCCTGGATATATTTATCAAACATATAGAACCACAGGTCAAACTTCAAGGTAATGCTCATGATTTTCTATGTTAAATTTTTAAAATTTACAATTAAGGTATGGTCACATTGTTTAGTTAACAATTAACGCATCATCATATAAATATATATATATATATACTGTAAATGTATATAATAGAACCACAAACTTCAAGGTAATGCTCATGATTTTCTATGTTAAATTTTTAAAATTTATAATTAAGGTATGGTCACATTGTTTAGTTAAGTTAA
>WWET01005006.1:83501-102044 GCA_011038615.1 Limnodynastes dumerilii
TCTCCCTTCTTTGCTCCAAGCTATACATGTTTAGTTCCTCTAGCCTTTCTTTGTAGGATTTATTACAAAGGACATGGACCATTTTAGTTGCTCTTCTTTGCACAGTCTCTAATGTATTTATGTCTTTCTGGAGATATGGCCTCCAGAAGTGAACACAGTATGCTAGGTGAGGGTGTACCAATGATTTATAAAGGGGCATCACTACTTCTCTCATTCTGCTACTAATTCCTCTCCCTATGCAACCAAGCATCTGACTTGCCTTTTTCATTGCTTTGTTACATTGATTGGCTACCTTCAAGTTACTGGTTGTATTTTTTCTAATCCAATCATTTTTCTTATGGATTTATATGAGCATTGATGTTCTTTTTTGAAATGGGCAGACACTGAATGATTTTCGTATCCATTCCTTATATTTCGCAAGTGTTCTGCCCATCTTGTTTTTAAAGCACGAGTGGTACGTCCAATATATTGTTTAGAGCATTCACACTCTATTAGATATAGTATGTTTGAACTGTGGCAAGTAATAAAATCTTTAAGCTCATATTTTTCTCCTGTTTGTGTGGATTTAAATTCGGTGGTCTAAGATTCTTGTGTTTTATGTGTTTTGCAAACTACACATGATCCACATCTGTGAAATCCTTTTGTTTTGATTTTTTGGTTTTTATATTCTTTTTTTAAAGCACTTTTTGTGATGATATCCCCAATATTTGTTGCCTTTGTATATACATAAACTCCAGTGTTTTTAAAAAAAAAATTCCAACACTTTATGTCTGTGATTAAATTGTGTGACCATTCTAATATCATTGTTGTTATCTTGTTTTTGTTTTCTTTGAAGTAAAGTTTTTCTGTTTAGATTTCTTACTTCTTCTATCTCTTTAGTTAATTTATCTTGATCATATCCTTTCTTGATAAAGGAATTTTTCGTAGCACTGACTTGCGTGTCAAAATCATTTACATGGGTGCAGTTTCTCCTAATGCGCCTGAATTCATTTTTGGGAACATTTGACAACAATTTTTCATGGTGACAGCTCTTCTGTTCGATATATGAGTTACTGTCTGTAGGTTTTACATAATTTTTGTGTGGATTAGATTGCCCTTAACGTAAATCGTTAAGTCTAAATAGTTTACTTGAGTTTGACTGATTTCATATGTTAGTTTTACATTTTTGTAATTTTGATTCAAATAAATGCAGAAATCATGTAATGCATTATCTGGCCCTGACCATATGAACAAGATATTGTCGATATATCTTAACCAACTTAATATATGATGTTGCCAGGGATGGCCATTCCACACTTTCTCTTCTTCCCAATTGGTCATAAAAATTTTTGCATAGCTGGGGGCCACTTTGGCCCCCATCGCAGTGCCAGTGCATTGTCTATAAAAACTATCATCAAAATAAAAATAATTATTATTTAAAATGAATTTTATGCCATCTATTAAATTTTTTTTTAAATTAATATCTTCATTATCCAATGTATTCTCTATTGCTCCTATGCCATCCTCATGGTTAATGCAAGTATATAAAGATGACACATCTGCAGTAATTAGAGTATAATGCGCTTTCCATTCTATTTGTTCTATTTTGTGTATAACTTCTAATGTGTCCTTTACAAATGATTTGGCTTTTATGACTTCAGACTGCAGGTGTACATCTATAAATTGGGATAAATTTGATGATATGGAGTTTATGCCAGAGACAATTGGCCTCCCTGGGTTTTTTTTTGCAATCTTTATGCACTTTAGGAAGCACATATAACACTGGTATAGTGGGATGTGATATTGTTACAAATTTAACTGTGTTCTCATCTATTGTACCCTTTTTAAAAAATTCATTAATGAAGTTATCAAAATTTTCTTTTATTCTTTTGGTTGGGTCACTTTTAAATTTTCGTTTAGTTGTTTGTATACTTCATTTTTATAGGCTTCTGTGTCCATTATTTTGACCCCCCTCCTCCCTTATCGGCTTTTTTTATTATTATGTCTGGATTTGTTTGTAAAGTTTTTAAAGATTGGTATTTTTTTTAGACATATTGTAAATATTACGTTTATTTTTAACTTTAAAGGTTTTTGAGACTTTTTCCCACTCTTTTGTCACTATTTTGTTAAACGCTTCAACATAACAACCACGACTATAAGTCGGATTGAAAGTTGATTAATTTTTTTAATTTGTAGCTTATTCCTTCTTCCATATTGTCTTGACCGTTATTTTTATTGTGGAAAAATCTTTTTAAAGTTAGCTTTCTAACAAATTTTGGGATATCTATGTATGTTCTAAAGCTGTGGTTCTTTTGTGGGTGCATATTTTAATACCTTTTTAATTGCAGATTCTTCGTCGTTAGACAATATATATTTACTTAAATTGTATATTTTTATATCATCTTTCCTTAATTCTTACATTTTTTTCTTTTCACTTTTTAATTTTATTTTTCAAATTTTCTTTTAATTTTTCCGATAGAGAATTAGTTTTGGATTCTTTTTATTTTTGCCTCTTTTCCCTCGTCGCTTTTTATTTTTGTTTTCTATATGGTTGGGAGGCAAAGTGGATGTTGTTATTATCTTCTCCTGTCTCTTGGTGGACTCCGATAAAAAACCTGCTCCTCATAACACAGTGGATCATATCTATTGTTTGTCTCCACCCATTCAAAATTGTCTCTATTTTCCTCCCATCTTTGTTAATAATAATAATAATTTTGTGGTTCTCTATATGCATCGTGACTTCTTTCTCTTATGTCTCGAGTATCTTGATGGCTTTTGTTTTCTCTAACTTGTTTGCCATTGTCTTTTGCTTGAGATCTTAACGGATATCTATGTTGATTGGTTTGATGGTATTGTTTTCGGTAACCTTGCTTATTTTTTGGAAACTTTTTGTTTTTTTTATTTTTTTGGTAATAATGATCTTTCTGTTGTGTATTTTCAGTATAAGTTTTGCTTCTAACAATACCATCATTTGTATGTATGTGTGGTGGGTTTCTAAAGTCTCTGGTGTTTTGTTCATTTTGACTGAAAATATGCTCCTGATTTGGAGCTATTTATTTTTTTATGTTTTCTATTTGTTCCTCCATTTTCTTATGGTTAAGGTGTGTTTCTCTCAAAATCAAATTTATTAATTTCATTGAACAAGTTTGTAATATGTTGTTCCATTCTTTCATAAAATGTAAATTTTCTTGGTATAAAGCTGGTTATTTTTCTACAATAAAACCTTGTGGAACTAAATCATGATTTTTGTATTTTTCAAGAGTATGAATTTCCCACCACACATTATTTTCTTTTATCAATAGTTTTTCAATATGTTTCATTATTTGTTCCAAACTATCTTTTTGTGTTTCACTTGTGTTAGTTTCTGTAAATACATTGTTAATCTGTGTGTGTCTAATTTCTCTGTGTTTAAACATGCTGCTGTGCACCCTCTGAGTAGACAATAAACAATGTACAGAAATGTTTGGAATAGGGAGATTGCTCAGCGCTAAGTTTAAAAAACTACTAGGCAGCTTCCAACTCTTTTGTGCAGACACTTGTCTCCCAGTCCTTGCAAAATTTACCAATTAGCACACAGAGTAGAAGCGCCACGGGAAATAGACAATTTCACACACAATCATACACATATACTGAGTCCAATGTACATAGATTCTATTAAATACTTAGTCCTTGACAATTCACAAAGGCTTCCCTTACTTTATGTAGAGATCAGTCCGATATATGTAGTTTCCCTCTTGTCCAGTTTTGTAAACAAGAGATCATTTACTCACAGTTTGTTGTCTCATATGCTGAAGGTAGCTAGCGAGTATCAGTGTTCCGTCGCGGCTCTCTCTGCGCTCCACGTGCTGGGTCTTTAAATGCTTACAGCGTTGCTTAGCGGGTCTCCTGGATGTTCAAATTTTTAAAACACCAACCCTCCAGTGGGAGAAAAAGAGAGAGAGCACCGCGATAGTGCAATAACGTTTTATTTATTACAGGAATGTGAACTCAAATAAAATACTCACAAAGGAGATCTTTTTAAAATTGCATATATGGTTATTAACCAACGTGTTTCAAACCTTACGGTCCCTTCTCAAGGCTTACAAATTGCACTATGAGACATCCTTTATAGTCTCATAGCTCATCCTCACTACCTTCGTATGATCATTAATTAAGTAAACTGAGACACCTATTTTCTTCAATGGAATACAAAGCTTTGGATAAAAAGTTACCATAAATATACATATTGCATACCAATTAATTAGTACTTAATGACAATAGATATAAAATACAGAGAATGTAAATTGGACTCAGTATATGTGTATGATTGTGTGTGAAATTGTCTATTTCCCGTGGCGCTTCCACTCTGTGTGCTAATTGGTAAAATTTGGCAATAAGGGGGCAGGAGGATGCTGGAAATAAAGGGGCAGATGGAGGCTGGCAATAAGGAGGAAGATGGAGGCTGGCATTAAGGGGGCAAATGAAGGCTGGCACTGACATTTGGGGGCAGACATGGAGGCTGGATATAGGGGTCAGACATGGAGACTGGCAATAGTGGGCAGATGGAGGCTGGCTCTGCCAATAGGGGGCAGATGGAGGCTGGCTCTGGCAATAGGGGGCAGATGGATGCTGGCTTTGGTAATAGGGGACAGACATGGAGGCTGGCAATAATAATAAGGGGCAGATATGCAGGCTGGACATATAATAAGGGGCAGACATATGGAGGCTGGATATATAATAAGGGGCAGACATGGAGGCTTGCCATAATAAGGGGCAAACATGGAGGCTGGCCATAGTACAGGGCAGACATGGAGGCTGGCCATAATAAAAAGGGGCAGACATGAGGGCTGGCCATAATAATAAGGGGCAGACATGGAGGCTGGCCATAACAAAAGGGGGCAGACATGGAGGCTGGACATAATAAGGGGAAAAGATGGAGGCTGGCCATACTAATAAGGGGAAGTCATGGAGGCTGGACAAATAATAAAAGAGCAGATATGGAGGCTGGATGTTTAAATGGGCCGACATATGGAGGCTGGACAAATAATAAGGGGCAGACATATAGATGGCTAAATTATTAAAAGAGGCATGCACTAGACTCGCTATATGGGCGGTGTAAGACACACCCACTTTCCCCAGACACGCCCATTGGGAGGTACAAGACACACCCCTTCTACCAGGCCGCAAGAATTTGTCCCTCTTTACAATTCTCAAATGTTGGGAGGTGTGACATTGCATAATCAGTCAGAAACATAAAGTTGGCAACCCTGGATAAACCTATTCCCAACAACAAGATTTACCAAAAATCAGACTGTAGCCAGGGCCAACATCTGGGGCTGGGGGGGGGGGACTGTAGTCTCGGGCCCACCCTGAGAGAGGGGCCTTATCCCCACAGCTCATCTGTGTATTTTATGAATTGCATTTATTTCATTGTCAATCCACTAGAGGCCGCCTGTCTGTATTCTGCTTCTCAGAATGCTCTCTACTGATTATCACATTCCAAATCAAAGCAGAGGAAAGGGAATGATCTTATGATACAGGGTAAGAATCACCTCCATGCTACTGTAAAAAATGATGTGGACAATTTTTTTTTTTTTTATAGTGTCACATAGAGAGAGGGAGAGATGTAATAGATATAATAAATATCTCACAGTTTTGTATTTTCTGCCAGATGGAAGAAGGAAGTAAAGAGGTAAGTGAACTCTTTTTGTGTAGAGATAAGGTACTAGAGGGAAAGTGGTGGCAGGGATAAGGCACTTCTTATTTTGTCAGTACCGGGCCCAACAATTTTTTGATTGTAGCCCAGGCTGTAGAGTTTTGGAACCTGTTAATTTGCAACAGGGGCTATTGTAAATTGTGATCATTAAATACTATCGTATACAAATTAGCAGAAAATCTGCAAAGAACCTGCTGGTTTTTCAAAACCGCACACGAGTAAATAGGATTATTTCTGTAAATCAAAAATGACACTGAATGCTATTAACAATAGTTATCATATGGTTTTAGGTGTGGTGCTTATGATAAATGACTCATAAACTCAGAATTTACCCAAGCTGTGCCAGATTCCCATACTCCAAAAGAAAGGGAGCCTGGTTCATCAGGTTACCAGGCTACGTTCATATATGTTTCTCATTGCTGAATAAACATCAATAGATTTTTTTGCAAGGATTACTATGAACCAATACTTAGGGACATCCTGTGCAGATATATCAACAACCAGCATATAGTAATTATGGGGAGTGTAATGGCTATTTGCTAGATATCAGTCAAGCTGAGTTAAAAAATTGTATGATTAATAGGCTTTATTTTCATTTGAGGTCAGCTAGAAATTCCTAACATTGAGGTGTATTAATCATTTAAATTATTTGCAATCTGAACATTCTTATAACAATTCTGTACTTTATTTTGTACAAACTTAAACAGGAGGGAACTAATGAAAGCAGGCTCATTAGTGTGAGGCATATGGACATTTATAATATAAAGAGCTTGGCCCTCATTTACTAAACTATTTTGCTAAAATCGCCTAAAGTCCCGGGACTTTCACTGAGAATATGACATCGCTGTATTCACTAAAGGCAAAGTCCAGGGATTTTAGCCTTTAGCAAAATCGACACAGCAAACATTGCTGACAAAAAATCGTCCAGATGTTTGTCATGTCAAACATAGCCCAGTCTGGATTCACTAGAGTCGATTTTATTAAATATCCTCTAGTGCGGTCTTTAAGGGCTGGAATAAAAACGCCTCCTGTGTGTGTCGCTTTCATAGAAAGCGACACACTTTAGCTGAAAAACACGTCAATAGCTTTGACATGTGTTTTTCTTTATGTAAAAATGGTGTGCTTCATCATTCTATCCCTTATCATGTAGACACATATAGTACTATAAAGCACAGCATGGCATATGTATAGTGTAAATGTGTAAAATAAAAGATATTGAAGTATCGACTCACCGTTTTGTAGTCATCTGTCTTCGCCTTCAAGCAACAGAACAGCAGTTTCAATCAAGAGGATCAGCATATTCAAGCAACAGGAGAAGATCTGCAATCAACATTTCCAGAACAGATTGCAACACGACAAGAACTACATGCAAGTCATACCAAGACAGATGACAGCAAAACGGTGAGTCGATACTTTACTATATTTTATACACGCATGTCCAAAACATTATTCTTAGGATTAGTTACTAAACAGTGGCCACCATTATAGTTTAATTAAACACACACGGACACATTAGCTACATTGTTTAAATGTTTAGAAATGTACATTAGTAATGCTTATTTTGGGTAAGGTTTTTTAGGGCTAATATTACACAACACGGCATCATTTTAACCCTTGTCAGGCTGATGCTTATAGTACTATAAGGCTCAGCATGGCCACAAACACATGGCCATGCTGTGCCTTTTAGTACTATATGTGTCTGCATCATAAGGGATAGAATGATGCTTGCCGATTTTTAAATGGACAATCTCCGTGCTTTTATACATAAAAGCATGGCGATTTGCACATTTCCAAATCGATCAACATTGATGGCAATTATTAATCGCCAGACAAAAGCGTGGCTTAGTAAATGCCGCGATTAAAAAATAAATGTGGCAAAATCGCCGCAATGTCTGGCAATGCAGAGAAAAAACGATTTTAGTTTCCAGACATAAAAAGTTGTACCATTAACTCTAACAAGTCAGCTGATTATGTGCTCACATGACTAGTTTTAGTCTGTAGAGGTCTAGCATAAAGGGTCGGATCCCGACCCCTGCACACTTTACATATGTGCAGGTGTCTGAAATTACGCATGTAAGAGGGGAGTGCACACATCTATTGCTCCCCTCTTTCGGTAGTAGGTCTGGACACTTACATGTCCAGAACCTTACCTTAACCTCTATGCACGTGTCTGCGTCTGTCCAGATGGTTCCTACCCCCGACCCTTCATTTGCATGCTTATCCCCGCCTGTATGAATTCCGTACGTTAGAAGGTACACTTGCGAAACATCTGGCGCACACATGCTGTGATGTTACTTGGCAGAAAACTTATGCAAATGACTTGTGTAAGTCCACTGACCTTATTCATAGCTTCCATAAGAAGAGTGATTAAATTCTGATTTGTTATAGAATAATTAAATAACTATATGGACCAGTCTTTTCAATGCAGTTATTTGTAGGTAAGTGCAATGCAAAAAAGTTTTATTTGAAGAATGTTTTGAAAAAATAATAATTTGTGTTTAATACAATCAAATAATACAATGAAGCCTTGTTTTTTTCCATTGCTATCACTCCCTCATATGTACTTCTAGTACCCATTTCTATCTGTTATTGTTCAATATAAATATTAATTGGTGGTGGTTAGTAGGTGGGGGTTGTAGTACTGCTTAGTTATTATCTTTATACCTTTTGGTCATAGTCTTTGGCAAATGTATAGGTGGGACAATAATCATCTTAAGTGTTAATGACCATTAAGGACTAATAATATTAGACAATGGAGGAAACATAACATCCAGAGCTTTACCACAGCCAGCAAAGAGCATATATTTCCATTTGAGCTAGGCACAATTAAGCAAATAAGGGTACAGCCACTCTAATTGCTTAAAGTTTTTATATGATATGAGATAAGTGATTATTCTGGGTTTTGGGATCTTGACACAAGTATCTTTTTGTAGAAGGTTATAAATAGTTGATGAGATTCTGGCCAAAGATGAGATCAGGGCTTTTGTAACCTTTTTTTTTTTTATTGTGGATATTCTGCAATTTCTCTGCACTGGGCTGATCAAGCACTCAGCTGTTATTATTGGCTCCTGACATATTGTATAAACAGAAATTGGTTCCTGATTCATAGGCTGCCGTCTTGTTGAATAAATCAATTATTCATTTTATGTCTGGAAACTGAGGTTCTTCAAAGAACGTGGCAACATTTACAAATGCATCTGGCTAATAATAAAAGAAAAAATAGTTCTTTGATTACATATGTAGCAGCATGTAGGCTTATATTTAATAGAATGACATATGTATAAACCTTGAATGATCTGTCTGTGGATTAGGAAAATGAACATAATGCAGTAAGTGATATTGTATTTTAGCACTGTGCAGCTCCAGCAAACATAAATCATGACATGTTTTAATATAACACCTGGGAAACTGTAACTCATGTTTATCACGTTTAATGATATGTGAGAATTTAAATATATTTACATGGCATTCAAAGCTGTCTTTAACATGCCACATACACAATTTGTGCTATAATAATATAAACATGATAAATAGTCTTCAATTATCATCATGCACAGCACCATCTTTACAGGAACCAGCACCTTCACTAGCACTGCTCCCAAGAATAGCAACACATAGACATGGACAAAAATAAGAGGAAAAAAGGGGTGTTATTAAATCTGAATAAAGTACTCACAATTTTTTTCTATAGTTTTATAAAAATCTAATATAGTTAATATAGTTTAATATTTGTCATAAAATCACAGAAGATACATCTATAAAATTTTCATTATATATGCATGTAATACCAGATATCAGTTATGAACTTACAACACATTAATGTTGTTCAAATTTAAAGGTCGCTTACAGCAGAAATATCTAAAACATTCTGCCTTATTCAGCCAGATTCCTAAGATTCTAGTTGCCGTTCTACAATGTCCTCAACCTCCTTCTGGGCCACTGGCTGGTCATCCTTGTCAAATGGAATTCCACTGATTGTAAAATATTGCTCACAGAACAGTAATTTTGCATATACCCACCTGTGCACACATCAGTGCATCACCAGTGTGGTCGAGGCACCTAAAGCTTACTTTCAAACCATCAAATGTTATGGTCAATTAACGTCCTGATAGAGGCATGTGATGTATTGTGTGCACCTTGTTAGTCTGTAGATATATGTAATTGCTATATAGGAGTGAGGAGCCAGGGGTGGCATGGATAAGAAGAATCCCCCATAGAAAACAATGACAAATGACATTATATCATAAAGATGCCACCATCAATCACACGCTATACTTTTAAGGAACATTTTACCTTGAAGTCATGCATCTTCACCCTGCCCCTCTGCTAAATGTTGCTATATACAGCATGATAAAAGAATCATGGGCACTACTAGGGAATTTAGAACAAATGCTTTGAATGAGGAGAGAACCTTTGCATACAGCCTGAATATTGTTAGAATGAGAATGTTTTCAGTTGTGATAAATTGCTTCATTCTCTTTTGGTGGTATAAGGGCTATATGTTTGCCATCAGCTGCCCCAATAACATTAGGTACACCAGCTAGTTAATAAATATTACTGTTTGATTGGCACTAATGCTTCATCATTCAGGGGCATTTTTATAAAGTGGGTCATTCTTGAGGTGAATGTTCCCTGAACAGCCTTCAGTATGTGACTAAAGGAGGACTTGAACATTTCATCAGAACTCCTCAGTTGCCCCTGAAAGCTCCCATTAGCACAAAAAGTATGAGACAGTCAACAGTTTGGTTAGGAGTGATATTCCTTTGGAATATTAACTTTTAGTTTGCGGTCACTCTGTATTAGTTGCAGAGTTTTCAGGATAACATGAGGTCATAGGTTCTAACCACCATGACATAAGACATTCGAAAGAGACTAGTTCTAGTCCTGATGAAAGGTTCCCTACGAGGATGCTGTTTTGCTTTCTCCCGGACAAGACGAGAATACAGCTGCTTATGCTCATCCTAAGATGCAATCTTTTAGAAAACACTCACAACAATATTTCTAAATGTAAAGGCAAATGATGAAATGTCATTGCTCATTACTTTATGTCATTCTCCAAGTCAAATATCTAATGGGAGTCTTAACTATACAAAAACATAGAAGTCAAACGTAAACATGACACAACACAATACAACAACAATATAGCACACACATATATGAAATGAATATTACATTATTATCAGATATATAAATGAGCAAAAGACATTTATTAAATATGCAGAAAAGTCTTACAGTGACTACCTTGCAGCTGCATATGTGTGTAGTTACACAAGATGACATGTTTGATAAAAATGTCCTAATACATTGCAGTGGCCCGCTCTTGTCTTTATATATTGGAAAGCGTCCCTTCATACTGTTGATTAATGTCTGTATGCAAAGTGACAAGCATAGCATACATTGACATAGCAATAGAGCACTTTCAAAGTTGACTTAAAGCGGGATGCCCATGCTCAGCCCAGTGCCCCATTCTTGCGCTTTCTTTGTAATGTTCAGCTGTTTTCAGGGCCAGATTAAGGTGGGGGATCACAGGGAATGAGAGTGATCCGTATTGCAACGAATCAGTAAGCAAAGAACTGTTTTGCTCTCCCCAAGCAGCCAAGCAAAAAGTAACAGTCCCCAACAACACAGATAATGTCAACACAGCATTGTGGTGAGGAGAGATAGCTTTGCTCACTTATACCAGGTGATTACTGCCTCAAGTCTGTGTGTTTGTAGCTGGATGCTCATGGGAGTCATGGCTGCCTGGGACTGAGAAGAGAAGTCACTTGATAGGTAAATTTTTATTTTTTTTCCCCAAATTCATTAATACGCGATTATGATGCGAATTTTTCAAACACAGGCGATGTCTTGCGATTTTTGGTGTTCAATATCGCTGCGATATTTACGTTTTATTCGCCGTGATTTGCTGGCAGTACATGTTAAAGTACAGGCTTTGATATTTTTGTGTAAAAACGCTTGATATACCTGCAAATCATGTGATTTCTATGCAAATCGCGTCACTATGCCGAAATCACGCGATATTTGCAAATTCAAACTGGGTATAAAAAGCTTGCATCCTGCCACTGAACATTTTAGGTACTTACAACTATCACACTGGTGGGAGACCATAACTCGTAGAGGGGGCCCTATCGTATTACCTCCAGAACCGTTCCTGTATCGACTAACTAAGTCTACGGGGAAAAAAGACATCTCTTTCTGGTATAAAACCTTGGCGCTAGACCCCCCTTCTTCTAAGTTACGTGTGCAGTTAGCGTGGGAACGGGATCTGAACATTTCCCTATCTAACTCTCAATGGGAACATATTTTTGCACTTTCCTTCCAATCGTCTAAATGTATTGACCACTCGGAATGACAACTTAAATTGCTACATAGATTATACTATACTCCGGCCTACCTTCACAAAATCTGGCCACAACAATCTAAGAATTGCTGGAGATTGTGTGGAGAGATTGGCGATATATTTCACATTTTTTGGAAATGTAATTCAGCCATTTTGGGCAGATGTAGATACCTTAATCTCTGATGTATGTAGGGTTGAATTCCCATTATCTCCTGAAATTGCTCTACTGCATTCCTACCCTGCAGGTATTACCGCTAATAATGCATATGTGATTGGCCATATCCTTCTGGCAGCTAAAACCCTTATAGGGCAGTATTGGAAATCGCAGTCTATCCCCGCTATGTCCAAACTAATCGCTAAAGTATCATTCTGCCAAACTATGGAAACAATGGGTGTGCCATATTCCTCTAAAGCTACGTCACCAGTAATACTATGGTTTAATTGGACTGAATACATTGCTAGGTCCTCTCACTCTCAATCTAACCCCTCCTCGATTATTGGAGAGTTGCCGGAAAGTGCAGACTCAGAAAGCCCAGAATAAAACCAGTAAAACCAATGGTCATTAATTTTCTTTTCCTTATCCTCTGGAAATTATCCTCTTTTCTTTTTCCTCTCCTTATCCCCCCTCTCCCGTATAGGCCATATGTATACTCTTCCTAATGCTTGACTTATGTTTTTGTTTGCTAATTATTGTTATTGCTATAACATTGTTATATGATTTGTGACCTATATGTACCCCCCCTTTTTTTCTTGTTTCTGTACCCCTTACATTTCAAAAAAAAAAAAAAAGTCGACAGAGTTTGAATGCACTTTGTATTTTCCTAATAGTTTCAAAAGCTGGAATAATGAGGCCAAAAATATGTGTATGTGCACATGGTATGGTCTGTATGCAGGCCTCAATGTATTCATGTGCTTATACTCATATCAGCTCCTTACTATCTTACTTCATTAGGGTTATATGTGTAAATAATTTCAAATTTTTCTAATAAATAAATTGTATATATTATATTTTTTTATAATATGCATACATACATTTTTATGCAAACAAAAAAAATCATTTTTTAAATTCCTTTTTGTTTCAAACATAGTTCGAACATGTCTTTCGCAAGTGATGACGGTGCGGGTCCATCACAACCTTCAAGACGTCCACCTGCAAAGACAAAGTCGGGGAGGAACATTAGGTTTTCTGAACCTGAAAATGATGCCCTGGTGGATAGTGTTCTGGCACATTACTCGGAGTTACTGGGGGAGGATGCTGCAGCGACATCGTACACAAGAAAACACGACTTGTGGACACAGGCCGTTGCAGCAGTGAACGCTGTCAGTATGTACCAGCGCACAGAGAACAGTGCAGGAGGCGGTTCTCGGACATAAAGATTCTAGTCAAGAAAAAGATGGAGGCGGAGAGAAAATATGCCCGAGCTACTGGTGGTGGGCCAGCTAAAAAAGTCCACTACAAGGCATATGAGCAACTGGTGCAACCGCTCATCGCGGAGGAGCTGTTGGAGGGAGTCAATGTGCAGGACACTGACGCTCCTGAGGATGCTGGTAATGATATATCTAATTTTTATAAAACTGTCATGTGTATTTTTTTAAACTTTATGTTTTAATTTATATATACCATTTAATAAAAAAAAATTTTCATGAATGTAAAAAACTTTCAAACTTAAACTTTTACTATTATAATAAATTATGTTAAAGGTCAAATCTGTAAATAATGATTTGGTTTTTTTTTTACCATTGTTCACTAGCTGCTCCATCGCAGGAAGTAGCTGTGGCTGAGCCTTCTCCTCCTGTCGCTGTTGAAATATCGGCCTCAGATGATGATGTTCATGGTGAGTGTCTTAATTTATAGTGTGGCTTCATGTAGTTAATGTAACCATTAGAAATATAAAAGACCAAAATTATTTATTTGACTACAAATCTCTATTCCCTACAGATGAAAGTCCTGTACAACCTGAGCAGGAAGAAGTCATGGACATCATCGATGAGGTTGTGGAACATCAGGATGAGGAAATTGTCATTCTCCATCTTGAAGAGGTAGAACCTTCACCGCAGGTCCAGCCTTCACCGCACGTCCAGCATTCCCCACATGTTGATGACGTACAGGAAGATTCTGCAAACCAGCCAGCACAAGAAAACCCTCAGGAAGCCATTTTGCAAAGAATGTGTGATAGTATAGATAGGGGCCATGACTTTCAAAATGTCTATATGGATACTCAGCGGTCAGCAATGCGCAGACTAACGCGTACAGTACAACATCACCATAACATTACTTTAATGGGCTTTAATCGGCTAGGCGCCGCTATTGAGCGCCAGAATATTATTCTAAATCAGATGGCCCACATTATGCAAGATGCTGGACACGCTATAAGAGAATTAAATGTAAATTTAGCACATATTTGTGCTCAAAATGCAGCACATTCTATAGCTCAACACCCACCTGTGCCTGCTAGTATTTCATCCTCCTCTGTCGAAACCAGTTTGACATCAGCACCACCAACTCCAGGCCGTAGCACACCAGTTAGGCGTGGTGCGAGAACCAGGGGTGGATTAGGACGACCTCAAACTCCAATCAGGCAGTCCTCTAGGAGAAAATAATTTATTTTTGTAATTATATTTCATATATTGTGTTTGTTGTTTAAAATAAATGTCCTATAAAAATACCAAAAAATGACTCCATTCACAATGCTGAATAAAATTCTTTGGTATAACAATTGTGTTATTTCTTTGACACTTATTATCTATATAAATGTTTTATTTTAAAATTAAATATGTTTAAAATGTTTTAACTTATAGGTTTAAAAAATTAACAGGTATTAAAATACATGATATCATAGTTATAATACTATATATATGCTCAGCACATGTTCAACATTGATAAGGGTCTCACAATTTACATAATACAAAATAACATCAGTTTATACCAATAAACACAGGTGAGTGTAATTCAAATATAATATGCATGAGAAAGTGGTGAGGTCAATAATAATTGATTATATGTTCCATTTAAAAAAATATACATTATCAAAGTAAAAATACATATAAGTAGAAACATATGCCATACTTACATGTGAATCTCGCAGAAATTAACGACTCCCTAGTTTGCCTCCCACTCACAGTTGTAAACACTTCTCCTGATGTTAGATGGGCTCCTTGCACTGGGTCCTCTACTGCGATAATGTCAGGGGACTGTTGGTTTAAGGCGACATTATGCAGTAGACAACATGCAAGCACAATTTCAGACACCTTAGCTGGTGAATACAACAACACGCCACCAGATTTATCCAGGCACCTAAACCTAGTTTTTAACAAACCAAAGGTGCGTTCTATCACTCCTCTAGTAGCAATGTGTGCAGAATTATAATTGCGTTGCCCAGGAGATTGTGGGTTCAAAACTGGAGTCATCAGCCAGGGCCGACATCCATATCCCGAGTCCCCTATTTTTAAACAAACAAATAAATAAGATAAATATACACATAAATAAAAAATGATATCAAAAACAAAAAAATTACTTAATATACTCACCAAGCAGCCATCCCTCTGGCATTTGTCCAGTTTCAAACTTGGTATACAGGGATGACTGCCTCAAGATAGAGGAGTCATGGCTTGACCCAGGGAAGCCAGCAAACACACTCACAATTTTCATGTTAGCATCACAGACTACCTGAACATTCATTGAATGGGAATGATGTCTATTGACATACACATATGCACAACGTTTAGGTGGCCTCAGCGGTATGTGAGTGCAATCTATAGCACCCAGGACATTGGGAAATCCTGATAGATTGTAGAATGCCAGCTTATGAGCTCGCCATTGAGGGTCCTGACTGGGGAAGCAAATATAGGTCCTAGCCAGTTTCTTCAGTGCACCCAACACACTAGTTAAGTGCCTGGAGAAACTGGTCTGTGAGATCCCTAGCACTCTACCACTGACTGTCTGAAAGGACCCTGTGGCCAAAAAATGGAGAACAGCCATAAATTTACTAAGCCCACACAAAGCATGGCTCCTATGTGTGACAGGCTCCAAATCCTGCTTCACCTGCTCATACAGTGCGAGGATGTTATCTCTATTCAGGCGAAAGAGCTGAACCACCTCACTATCTGTAAGAGTTTGCAGGTCCATCCTAATATTGAAAACACGGGGATTCCTAATGATCCGCCTTCTGACCATAACCTCCCCCTGGTCATGGTTGTCCACATCCTCCTCCTCAACTGTCCTCTGTGGTACTGCCACTAGGGCAGCAGCCACAACAGCATTGTGCAACACACCACTAGAAAAAAATACTAGACCCTCCATAGCCTCTCTCAAAAAGCACACAGGTGAATGAGTGAAAGTGCCTTACTTATATAGGCAGCATATTGAGTCAATTAATTTGAATGGTGATTTTAGTTCAATTCACACCTCATGAGGTGCGAATTGATATCTGGCGATTTGTATGCGATTTTTAGGCGATTTGGTGAAATCGTCCTTAATGAATACTGAATTTCCTATACCATAATGCTTTAATGAATTCGTGTTTGCGATTTTTTTACACTATATCACGCGATTTAGGGCGATTTACAAGAAATTGCGTTTAATGAATAAGGCCCTTAGTGCCAGATTTACTAAGCACAGGAAAGAAAAGGTGGAGATGTTGCCCACAGCAACCAATCAGATTCTAGCTGACATTTTCTAGTATATAATAGGAAAGTAAGAGCTAGAATCTGATTGGTTGCTATGGACAACATCTCCACTTTTTCTTTCCCATAGCTTAGTAAATCTGGTCCTTAGGCTGTAAGTATAATATTGTGAATTAAAGTTGTAATTTTATTAAAAGGTGAAGAAGAATAGAACATAGAAACACCTTTGGAATGCGCTATTTACATAAAGAGTAGATAATAGTTAAAATGATAAATAAATCAACACCAAATGCAGCTACCAATTATCTGAAACGTGTCCGAGTTTCAGTATAAAAAAAGCAAAAAAGGCAAACAGGGGATAGAGCACAAATAGGTGTGGCTGAAAAATGTCAACAATGGAAGCGTTCAAGTAAAATCACAAATATTTAATATAAACAAATACATACAATAAAAAATGTGTATCACTGCACACAGACACTACCAATAAGGACAATGATAAAGACATATAATCAATGCAAACAAGCATATCTTCTATTTTATTAAATATTGTAATTTTAATTTTTCTAGTTTGTCACTTCTGTTGCTATTATATTGAATAATATGACATAAAAGGACAAAAACATTACTATCATCTTTTATGGAAAGGTGGTCATCCTAATCATCACTGCTTTTTAATTTTCATTTATTTATTCAAATTAACTTGTTGTTCATATTTCCAAAATACATTATTGTAATATTACATATTGGAGGGTTTTTAATGTGCTACACACTAGTGGTAATAGCACATAACTGAACAGATAATGTAACTTTATAGCGTTTATCATGCACATCTATGGGGTTTAGTTAAAAGAGGTGACTTGTACTTTGCATTATAAGTGTTCAGTAGGTCTTATTTACCTCTATTAATACTGTTATGGAACTGTACAAGCTTACCTAAATGTAACTATAAAAACAGTAATGATTAACTTGTTCCAGGAAGTAGTTTAAAGATCAAATCAGCAATAAGTATCATGACTTTTGTGAAAAACAACAGCTGCCATCCTTCTATCTACCAGTCCTGGATGTTTAGCATTGTACATATAGTTGGAATAGTTATGTAAGCATGTCAACTAAGCTTAATTGGTTTTTATGTAACACATCAAATTCATCTGTTTACTGAGTCTATTTACAGAGGTAACAAGTGCAGGGCACAATGGCAATGCATGGCAACAGCTTTTGAAATGAAAAACGTAACCTTTAGCTGACTCCATATTGTTGCACTTTTATCACTATATGACAGAAAGCAGCTTTGTTTGAAGAAAGATTAGCTTATTGTGAAATAAGCGTTTCAGGAAATGTGTCTATTGGGGTTGTCAGGTCAGCTATTTAAAGTCAGACAGGCATGAAAGTGTTGCAAGGATGCACTGGAATTAGATCATATGAATTCCTATTGTATGTGAAATCATTGCAGTACATGTACTGTACATAATAGTCAATAATATAGGACCGGATTCACACTTCAGAATCTCCAAATTCTTAAGTGTGGTCCTTTAAGAAAAGACCTACTACGCATGCGTAGATACGTACATTGAGTATGCGCTTTTATTAAAGTAGGTAGGATAGGTAGAAGGAGGCGGGCCAAGGGAGTGAATTCTTTGTTGGCAGAGGTCTGAACGCCTTGCAGTTCAGACCTCTGCGTTACCGCTGTGAAGATCCGGGCCGCGGCACTGGGTGATGATGTCACGATGTGTGACATCATCACATATGCTGCAGTGCCGTCTGGATGTCGAGGAGGAGGGAGCGCGCGCCGTGGAGGAAGAGGTGAGGAGGGGCTGGTGGCACATGATAGGAGTATTGTGGGGTGGGAAGGGGAGACTGGAGACACATGATGGCAGTATTGTGGGGGGGAGACTGGAGACTGGAGACA
>WWET01005007.1:9012-41709 GCA_011038615.1 Limnodynastes dumerilii
TAAACTGGAGGGTGGTAGATTCAAAGGAAATGTGCGGAAAAATTACTTCACTGAAAGGGTGATAGATAAATGGAATATTCTCCCATCTGAGGGGGTTGAGGCCAATACAGTAGAACAATTTAAACATGCTTGGGATAAATATAAGGGTATCCTAAATTGTAAACCAAATTGAGGGTAAATAGGGTCTAGGGGCAGTATAGGTTTAAATAAACAAATTGGCAGACTAGATGGGCCATGTGGTTCTTATCTGCCGTCACTTTCTATGTTTCTATGTATGAATGCCCTTCTTTGGGGTCATACCCTCCAACATGACCCATTCCATCAGGTACAAAATACTCTGCTCCTCAGTTTCCAACTGTCAGTTACTATGGTAACCACCTTTGTTGAAAAGACAAATAGTTTTTTAAATGTCAGTTAAGTCATTTTACTAGGTGAGTGACAGTTTTAAGCTCAGATGCAGAGTATATTGTACCTAAGGGAATGGGTCATGTTGGAGGGTCTGTGGGGTCCGTGATTTTTATTTTCCTGTTTATGTGTTCTATTTGTCATAAAAAATGTAAACAGTTTTCTTTCATTACATTCTTTAAGGTACGGTATGAATAGAAGCTGTATTTTCTGCTGGTTGATGGTTGGTCACAGTCCCAACCAGTATAGACTTTGTATGGCTCCAGGGGCAGTTGGTAGGAATTCCCTGCTTCACTCTGCTCTGTTCATAAATTGGAATCTGCATGCACCTAGCAGCAGTGCCTCCAGCGTTATCTATTTAGCTGAAAGTGATAGGAGGGGCCTTTATAATCTCCTTGCCAAGACAGTTTATGCGTCAGAGATGGGCATAATATCAAGAATGACATCAATTGTAAATAATACTTTTGTGGTGTACCTCTTAATATGTTGCTGTGGCAAACAGTATCTGTATGATTTTTTGAACATCATCACAATAAGTGAACTTAATTATGACTACAAGGGGTGGAGACACATTTTTGTTAAGTTTCATTACTCTGTAAAAGTGTATGCTTCTGGATTTTTTGTTTAAATACTTTACACCTAATAGGGTTGAATGATTCAATAGAATTAAATAACAGTTAATGTACATTTAATTATGGGTTGATATGGTATGATGTTTAATGCAATAAGGAACTTAATTGCTCCTTATTTGTATTCTTAATTAATGTTAGAGGATTCTCACTTATCCTTCTAATATAAATTGCATCAACATTTTGTTAATTAATTAAAATTAAATATTTAATGTAAAAGAGGACTTAATTGTTCTCTATTTATAATCTTCATTATATGTCATATGGTTCTTGTTATAAGATAGACAGACAGACAGACAGACAGAGATCATTTTTAAATATGTATAATTAGTTTTTATTAAATTATTCAACATAAATGAAATGTGAAAGTTTCTAATTAAGGCAAAGCTGTATACTAATGAACAGTGTATACATTTCCATTGATGTATGAGACAACAGATTACCTGCTGTGGGAAGAAACTATCCTTTTGTTGGTGTTTGGACTGGGTGTGGTTCGCAGCTGAGAATGGCCGTTTTTCAAAGGGCTTTTTTTTGACAACCCAATTGCAAAGATGCAACTCCTAAGGAACTTCCTGCCTCACAGCAGACAGGTAAGTGTCACTCTCTATTTTACCAACCCCAACACTTATGCTAACTCTTACCCTAACCTTCCCTTTCCATTACCCTAACCCTCCCTTCCCCACAGCCTGACCCTAAGTTTACCCTTCTCCGATCCATCCCCTCCCCACAGCATAACTCTAAGTCTCCCCTATTCTGATCCATCCCCTTTCTGTAGCCTGACCCAAAAACTACCCTACATCCCCTCCCCTGCACTAACCTGTTCGGTCATCGGAGCATTGGGAACCGCCTGGCCCGGCGGCTGGTCTGGTGTGGGATTTTTGTAATGGAGCCATTAAATAGAATGTATGTTGAAAATGACAGTTCGCAGCGTCACACGTAATCTGTTTGGACTACTACAATTTTAATAACAATTATTTAAGCCTCTAACTGCAAAGTGATATACTAATGATGCGGCTAGAGAATAATATAAACAATTTATTAGATCCACATATTACACATTAAGTGCCAGATTTATTAAGCTGCGGGTTTGGAAAAGTGGAGATGTTGCCTATACCAACAAATCATATTCTAGCCCTCACTTTCCTATTACATACTAGAGAATGCCAGCTAAAATCTGACTGGTTGCTATGGGCAACATCTCCACTTTTCCAAACCCGCAGCTTAGTAAATATGGCCCTAAATGTCTATTTAGCATAAAACCAAACTTTTAAAAATCCAAGTCCCATACCAGGGTATAGATTTTGAATGGCAAGCAGACCAAGGTGGGCCCAGCTGATATCACACTGCTGCTGTAGTCTTGGAGTGGAGGCTCTGTATCCCTTCTGCTGGCTAGGCCGACGCATTTCAGGCTGTGGCAGCTCATTTTCATAGTCCTATTTATATTTTTGTCTATTCCTACATTTCTGTCCCCTGATTAGGGAGGGGTTTGCAGTCATGAAGACTTTTCTACGTTATTTATCTACTACAAAATAAACAAAAGGGATTTTTTTTTCAAATTTATTGGCTAACTCACTAATGCTGAAAGGCTGTATTGGGTGATATCTGTATTTAACATTTGACACCCTAATGTTTGATTCCTACATCTCATTTGTTTTATTAGGTTTATCGGTTATTGGGGCATCATATAGACACCCCCTGCTTTGGTATATAAGCAGCAAGGTCAAGGAGCGCTGTTTAGTCCAAGTTTCCATTTATTTATTAATTTATCATTATTGTGTTGTTTTTATCAAGTGCTTAATCAAATTAAATGATTTATCATACTCCAAGTGCTTCCTTTTTTATATAAATACCTACATTTAATGTCAATGCATAAAACAAAGCACTAAAAATACTCGTACTATGCAACTTTGTATAAAGTAAATCCATTGCTATTTATCTCAAACTTGCTGCATTGCTTTCATGAATATGTTTTTGTCACATTAAAATTCATGAGGTCCTGTCAAATGGAACAAGACGACTCTGTTGGCCTGAAATACACAGTGACAGTGCCTGCAAAGGACACTTAATAGAACTAAGGCAAATTGCTCCCAAATGCTAACCTATCCCTATCAACTTCAAACAAGCTCTTTATCACTAGTGATTCAGAATTATAATGTGTTTTTTATGGTGTCACTAACTTTGTATTATCAATGCAACATTAATCACTGCTGCGGAAAAATGTGACATGTCATATTTCATTTCCCGTATTATATTTTAAAATTGTCATATTTACTCTTTAGAATACTTTAGTAATCTATTTATTGGGTGACATGATTTACAAATTGTTATTGTAACCACTGAATAAAAATTATGCTGTAGAACAAGGGTGTAGCCTAGCCCCACAGAAATGTTTGATGGGGTCTGGAAAATGGTACTCTGTTTTCTCAATCAGCTCAAGGCCATTTCTCCAAGTGTGTGTGTGTGTGTACGCTCAGACTCTTCTTCTTTATCTCTCTAAATAAATTGTTCTGTTTAGTCTCTAGCTTGTTCCAAGCATCAGAAATAATCACCAGCCAATCATTACGCCAATGCGAATAGGGGGTTAGCGCCCAGGCTGTCGTGTTGGGGAGGGTGTGAAGGTAGGATAAATGTGAGTAATGGGAGATAAAATATAAGTTTGTGAGCAGCAGTTGTCTTCTAGTGCCCCAAAAATGTCACTAGTAGAGGTTCTGAGGATGTATAGGTTAAGACTATGCACTACAACAAACTGTATGTCAAAGTGTCTGGTACGTAGTGTGGTATACAGGAACTAATGGTGGAGGTCACAGTGGCGTGGGAATAGGATATTTCAGTCCAAAGGAGGTAGAAATAAAAGTTCCGTAGCTTTAGGCAAGTTTGTGGATACTTTGAATCTGTTGCACTTGTGCACTTGAAGCTTAGCGGTGTATGAACAGTGGACGGTGGTCGGAGCAGGTCGGCGGCAGGGCAGGGCAAGACAAGACAAGAGGAGAGAGACGATAGTGCCATAAGCGAGATATTGCTGATGGAGTAAAAAGGGTCGGTACTCACCCTGCTCTGCTCTTGAGGTAACGCTCGTCAGACAGCTGTAAACCGGACGGGTTATGAAGGTGGATCTGCTGGATCGGTTTCTTCGGGTTGCGGACTCTCTACTTACCTGCGAGCTGTGGGCGTGTCTGCTGCTTGAGGTTCCCCTGTGCGTCACGGAGCCGGAGGTTCCCGCGTCCATGACACTGGGGTGGTTTCCCTTCATACTCGCGCTGTCCGTCTGCCTGGAGTCCCGTCACCGGAGATGATTCCCTGCTGTGCTCACATGGTCTGTCTGCCTGGATTGACAGTGCACCGCTGGACCGCGGTGCTGGCTGTATTCTTTCCGGGAGTACGCATATAGCAAACGGATAGGGACTCACCTACATGAGGTGCCTTGACGCTGGGCAGGTGAGCTTAACCCAATATAGCTATATTGTGAACTAAGCCTCCTTTTTATGTATGTGCTGACACATAGGGCCTGATCCAGACCTACGCATGAGAGCGGAGCGTATTATCGTTCCAGCATAAAAACTTTCACTCCCACGACACTCCCCTTGCCTTTACCTCCGTACGCCGGCTGAACCCTACCTTAACTTTTCCCAGCGTCGGTACGAATTTTCGTAGCGATGCGCTGATCGTACCGGACTAAGCATGCCTATACTGTAAAATTTAAATGGCTCCTTCTGCCTACATTCCCTAACTCCAGCGTCCGTACTAACTTCGTAATATAAACACGCCCTGTCGTCGGAAAAAACGCAAAGAATACGGACGCCTGAATCGCTGCTACGAAAAGGTCTTTGGTACGACCGGAAGTTGTCACTCTGCACAGGCGCAGTGCATTTTTTCTGCCGAATTTACGCTTACGACCAGCGTACGATCGCTTGTGAGCGTAGGTCTGGATCAGGCCCATAGTGTTATATAGTGTTTATTTGGAGAGCCGGACCTCTGTTTTGTTCCTTGTATAGTTATATATACACTTGCAGACATTTCATATATTTGAATTGAAGTGCGGCCTTGTGTGTTTTTATGTTAATGTATCATGCTGTACCATATGTATATAATGCATTGAGGATAATGAAAACCACTGAGCTTTGGGAATAGCAATAACTATAAAGCAAACATTTTCTTGGCATGTTAATGCATTAGTATTTACCAGATAAATGACCACTGAGGGAAGAGAGACAGGGAGAGCTGCTTCCTCTGTGTCAACACTGCAGTGTCAGTCATTGTTTAGTGTAGCAGCCTATGCATATCTCGCAACTGTCCCGATTTCAGTCCTGCTGTCCCGCCCCCCCCAGAACATATCTCAAGAGATCAGACTCTCGGGACAAATTTTCTTGTCTTTCTTTCTTTTTTTTTTTTAAACCCTGCTGCATTATATGCTGTGTACACGTTATATGTGGCAGGACTCCAACGGGAGCCCTGTAGGAGTTTAGGTCCTACAGGGCTCCTGTTGGAACCCTGTATTACATGTCCTGTGCTCTGTCACGTGGCCGCAGAGCAGACGCTCCCGGACAGAGGAAGAGAGAAGATGTGCAAGCGCCGCACAGGAAGGAAGACTTCAAAGGTAAGTAAATAAATTGAATAGGGTCTAGCACTGCCAATTGAGGGCAGAGGCTGGCAATGGGGGCGGACATCAAATAATTGGAAGCACTGGCAATAGGGGCATAAGGAGGCTGGCACTGGTTATTAATTTGAGGGCAGACATGGAGACAGGCACAGACATTAGGGGCAGGCATGGAGGCAGGTACTGGCATATGGGGGCAGATGGAGGCAGACACTGGCATACGTGGGCAGATGGAGGCTGGCAATTGGGGGCATAACGAGACTGGCAATAGCAATTAATTTGGGGGCAGACTTGGAGGCAGACACAGAGAATAGGGGCAAATATGGAGGTAGGTACTGGTATATGGGGGTGGCAGATGAAGACTGGCACTGTCAATAGGGGGCAGATGGAGGCTGGCACTGGCATATGTGGGCAGATGGAGGCTGGCATTAGGCAGATGCAGGCTGGCATTAAGGGGGCAAATGAGGCTGTCATTAAAGGGGCAGGTAAAGGCTGGCATTAAGGGTGGAGACTGGCATTAAGGGGCAGGTGGAGGCTGGCAAATAGTGTGCAAATGGAGGCTGGCACTGGCATTTGGAGGCAGACATGGAGCCTGGCACTGGCAATAGGGGGCAGACATGAGGCTGGCACTGGCAATAGGGGGCAGACATATGGAGGCTGGACATATAAACAGGGGCAGACATATGGATGTTGGCCATAATAACAAGGGACAGACATGGATGCTGGCCATAATAATAAGGGGCAGACATGGAGGCTGGCAATAATAATAAGGGGCAGACATGGAGGCTGGTAATAATAATAAGGGACAGACATGGATACTGGACAAATAATAAAGGAGCAGACATTTAATAAAGGGGCAGACATATGGAGGCTGGACAAATAAACAGGGGAAAGACATTTGGATGCTGAACATAATAAGGGGCAGTCATGCATGCTGGACAAATAATAAAGGGGCAGATATGGAGGCTGGACGTATAAACAGGGGTCGACATTTGGAGGCTGGACAAATAATAAGGGGCAGACATATGGATGGCTAAATTATTAAAAGAGGCATGCACTAGACTTTCCCCAGACATGCCCACTGGGCAGTACAAGACACACCCCTTCTACCAGGCCGCGAAAATTTGTCCCTCTTTACAATTCTCAAATGTTGGGAGGTATGCTAGTGTCACACAGCCTAGTGTAGCTTTGGTGTATGCTACATTTTAAAAAGAGATAAAATAACATTAGTTAATGAAAAAGTTAATTTCCCCAGGCCAATTCAATAGGATGCAAACTACCAGTCATGATAGGGTTAAGGCAGCCTAAAAGGAAGCTAAGAATGTTTGTATACATACTGTAGTGTCCAAAGAGATCTGAGGGGCATTTTTGCACAGAGGTAGTTAACAATTCATCAGTTTTGTGCAGGAAGCTAAATTAATCATTTCCAGCTATGTTATGTTTTAGTTCCAGCTCTACCAAAGCTAATCAGGAGAAATTACCAACTGTAGCATGTTCTATTAGGTTAAATCCAAATTTTATACTCGTAGCACCCAGTTTTTTTTTTTATTGGAATGAAAGTATTGATTCTAGTATGACTGATTTTCCACTGTTTTCTAAGCACATATAACGCTTATTACATTTGTTACAGAACAGTTTTAAAGGCAAGGAATTTAATGTCATATCAAATCACACATTTCAAAATGATTAATTTCTAAAGTGTTTAAACTTGGGGAAAAAATATGAAGGGAACAAAGTTTCCTGTAGCTTATTCTTTATGTTACGGTTGCTAAATCATAATACAGAGACAATTGTCTACCTACCTTAGCGACATCAATGAGTTGGCTCATATTTAACAAACATTTCAATGAAGTCCTTATTTTGCTCTGGCTATTATTACATGAGTCATTTCCCTTTCTAGAAAATATGACACACTGTTGTGATAGGTCATCCATTTCCTTCACAATATTCCAATGCTCAACTGAACAGCACACCTCAATGAACTGTAGCTATTTAATTACTGGGAGCTACAGCCAGATATGTTGTCGATGTTTCAAGAGCTTTAGTCTGTGAAAATCATTGCACAAATAAAAAAAGATTTTATCTTTACTGGCAATCGTATCTATATATAATCTGATTTGAGGGTCTTATTAACAAGCCCTAAAAAAGAACAATACATAGTTCACAGAGGATTAATAAACAATACACAACTGACTAATTGCACTGTCCATCGGTGTGTCAATTTTGTGCATACTTCAAAAATATTATTATTAATTATTATTAAAGCCTCTAAAACAGATTACATTTGGGCATGACATTTAAAGCCAAAGTACTTATTCTTTGACTTTAACACTTTTTTTTATTTTTATTTTTGTGGAGAGTGACGGATTTACTATTTATGCATTTTTTTTTGTATATTCTTTATTTATAACATTACAATAAATTGTAACAAACTTAACAATCCAGATATAGGTGTTGACAAAAGACGAGATAGGTTCATCTGGTAAATAGCAAATAAAATCTCAAACAGGAAAGAAGAACATAGGACCTTATTCACACTTAAGAAGCTCTGGCTTCTTAAGTGAGAAATCTCCTGAAATGACCTACTACGCATGCGTAGTAGGTCATTTCAGGAGATTGGCTTTTAGTTAGAAGTGGGAGGGATTTAGATTAGCCGGGGAGGGCAGGGGGGGGAGCCATTTTACAAGTATAGTTTCCTTCTTAAGAAGTTCTGTCCACACCTAACTCACTCTTAAGTGTGAATACAGTCCATAGTGCCGTTCTGCAGCTTGCCAGGTTCAGTATCTTGGATTGCAATTTTCAATAGATGAAATTAAAATGCAATGATATTTGTATGAAATAAAAGAGAAGAGAAGAACAAATAGCAGAGAGAAGATAGAAAAAGGGAAGGAATGATACAGGTTCGAGTGGGGGAAGGGGGTATCCTTTTTGTCTGCAGCATCAATAGTCAATTACATAGTTGTAATGACATCTTGTATTTAAATTAGTAGACAAACATGGAGATTACAATCCATCTGGCAAGAGTGAGGGTGAGAGGTAGTTGAGATAGGATGGAGTGGTTTTAAATTCTAGCAAAGGAAACCAAACTGCAACAAAATCCTTAAACTTATCAGTGGCAGAGGTGAGTATATCATCTATCGACTCATAGACATCAATACGATCAAACAAATTTCTTACACTAGGATTAACACTAGCGACATGGGATAACTGTCCTGGCTGCATTAGCTATGTGTTTATGGAGGGAGGATTTACATTCTGAGATATTCTGATTCTGTATATGACTGAATCCAAACTTTAGGGCCCTCTGAAAACCAGGTACCACCAACAGCTTTCAGATCTTTTTGAGTTATTACAAAAATTTTGATAGCATAGAGCAGCTCCGCCATATATGCATATGCATCCCCATCGCTCCCCCACATCTCCAACATGTGTCTGAAACAATATTTATGAACCAGGGTTGGGTCTCTGTATCACCTAGACAGAATCTTCAACTTAGTCTCCACAACAGAGAGACTCATTAAGCAGGCATGTGTGAGGGAGAATACTTTTTCCACTCCACTTCAGTTGGGGGTTGTCGGAGCTCACTATCCCAGCTCTTCACATATGTGGGTGTAGACGGGTAGGTAGCGCCGCTCAGAAGCATTTTAAAAAGAAGATAGATGGCATTTGGGGGGGAGGGGAGGTTCTTCCAGGAGGCAAAGTTATTTAAAGCCGATGGGAGCTCTTCTAATTATAGAGCAGATAACTGGAATCTCTCCTGGAGCGACTAAAAGGGGAGTGGAAAGCCTCCAATCATCACCTGCTGGACCCTTAACAGACCAGCTGACGCATAATAGGATGTAGCTCAAAACCTGGAAGAAATTCTGGGTTCAATATAATTGGAGTGAGGGGAAAGTGGTGCGTGGAAAGATTGGCTTTAAGATGTAGAAAAGATGCTAGTGATAAGGTGAACAAGTCACCTAGGTTGGCAGAAATATGTAATAGAAAATAACAAGCAGCTGTTGGCGGGGGGAGTCTTACCCACACTCCCCTAGAAACAAAGATTAGGAAAAAAGAAATAAACCACAGCGCTATGCCCTGTAATGGGGCTAAAGTATAGGGAAAAAAAACCATAAAAGACAAATTACAAAATATAAAAAGCACAATCTGATTGTTTTTATATTTTGTAATTTGTCTTTTATGGTTTTTTTTCTCGTTCTCTTTGCAATAAATGTGTTTTTAATGTCACTGCTCGACATTTTTTCTTATTAATTCATTTCAATACTAGTGAATTTTGTTTTTTTCCCTATACTTTAGCCCCATTACAGGGCATAGCGCTGTGGTTTATTTCTTTTTTCCTAGGCTTTAAGATGTAGGCACTGCCAGCAGAGGAGTGTCTATGGTGGGGTGAGAAGTTGGCACAATCTTTCTCACCCCTAGGGGGAAATCAGATTGAGCCTCTTCTATATTAATCCACTGCCTCAAACCTAATTCCCTCGTCCAGTCCAAGATCCTTCTAAGCATAGTTGTAAGGTAGTACCCCAGAAAGTCAGGAATTTGGTGGCCTCCTTGTGACCTCTGACTGAACAGAACTACCTGGTTACATTTCTGTTTCCTCCCTTCCCATATAAACTCTTGGCAATTCTGGGAGAAATCACTATGACATATGACATTTGTGAACCACAAAACTCATACTCCTTTGACATCACAACCAAACACCTGTGTTTTTGGCCTTTGAGTTTTTGTAATAATGTGAAAGGTACCAGAGTTTTTCAACCTGGGTCTGACCTAAGGAAACCAGATTGGAAGAATTTGTTTACTATTGTTACTGCAATAATAAACAAATCCCTTCCCAGGAGCCATTTGCATGGTCCTGGAATTTCTCAGGTCAACCCAGCTTGACTTAACAGTGGTTTTTGTTAAAAAAAAAGACCATGACAAAGACATGACAATAATGTAGCTTGAAAAACCAGGGGTGGTGATCTGAAAGTGGTATAAGGGAGGTTTTACCAATTGGTGTGTTTTTTGAAAGGGTAATCAATTTTTATAAAACTGTGCATTTGGTGTCAGTTTCAAGCCCCTGTACATTGCCACTTTTTTTCTGGCTCATTTAACATTGAGCGGTTTAAACTATAAACCGGTGGAGGTTTGCATGTAAAAGGCAGTGATTTCATTTTGAAGCACCAAATTTAAAAATTATTATTTTTTTTTGCTGGTTTCCTATTGACCAATTTTCCAGTGATGAGATTTGACCTCTCAAGCACTATATAAGCATGGTCACTTACTCATTTTCTTTGAAAGGGTTATGAGGAGCATTATGAGAGGAACTAGGAGGTTTTTGGTGCTTAGTGGGAGGTAGTTTGCTGAAGTTAGTAGTCTGCTTGGTATATGAGTAAACTTGTTTTTGGTTTCTCTCCTGTTGTTTTTTTAAATTTCTTATTTTTTTATTTGTTTTCTAGTCTTTTCTTTGTATTTATTGTATGTGAGTGTGGTTTGTTTGGCTGTATTGTTAGTGTAGTTTGCTTTTTTTTGTATGGGGCAAATGAAGGCATTTGTAATTTTACCTTCACAATATTTATATGAGTTTTTACCATGTTAAAGGTGACAGCATTATTACATTATATTTATGGATTTTATTTCTCTACAGCAACATCTCAACAAGCTGACGGTATGTTTGCCGAAGCAGAGAGGTGATCTTCTGTAGAAGAAGACAATAAATTAGTGATTCTTCAATTAGTTAATGTACAATCTTAACCCTACAGGATGAACCCACAGATCCAGCTGTACAGTCACAGCAGCAGCCTCCACAATCTACACAAATGGATCCTGGAAGTGAAATGGCCCAATCCATTGCCAATTTCCAGATGATCCAAACGAAATTTATGTAATGACAAAATCACTTTGTTGTTGCCGATTTGAGATGCCAACACCGCACTAACACACCAGCAATGCTCTAAAAAGGGTTGCTGCTGCCAAAGTAATGTTAACCAAATTCAGATATCTGAAGCACTAACCAACACCGTCTATGCAAATGCTACATATCAGTGCACCAATATATCAGGACCTCATTGCAAAATCTCCTTCTGCTAGTTCGTCGGAAGACACAAGTTTGGCAATTATGCCTGCTCTCTATGGAATTTATAGAACAGTTGACAATAAAGGTGTGCAAGGTATACCAGTTATGGATATTGCCTGTTAGCAGCTTGCCACTTCTCACCATAATGCTATTTAAGCTTCTCCTGGAGATTGAAGCAAGTATTAAAATTGATCACTAGAAAAAAATCTGCCACCTTCCATCTTTATTCTTTCTGTTTTTGAATGAATTTTGATGAATGGGAAGTGTTTCTATATTTTAGGCAAAGATATCTGACTACTGACTATTGCTGGGATCATTTCCAGTTCATGTGGAACTAAGAACATTTGATATTGATTTAATATTTCTGAATTGGTTTCTGAATATTTTTGAAAACTGATTTTTTTTCTACCTATCTGTACCTTTGGTGACAGGACTGAATGCATTTCTCAAGTGATTGGTAGGAATGATGGGAGGATAGTTGCAGTTTGAGTACCTACTGTATCTAAGAACAGTCAGCTGACAAAATAGGTGGTTGAAAAAAATAATGTTAACAAAATAAGAAAATGACGGAGGACAAAACTTTTGCTAAACAGAGGCTTATTCACTGTGTGTTGCAATCAAAATATTTTTGTTTTGAAATTAATTACTTCTACAGATCTGTAGTGGGACTGTAAAAACACCAAACATGCATCTGTACTATCCTCTATTATAGCTGTCTACATTAAACAAGATCCTGATGGCCATATTCCGCATACGCATACAACGCAATTAAGATCCAGACTTCCGTGTTGGAAGTCGTTCCAACAGCAGAGCGGGATATTATTATTATTATTTTTTTATTATTAACGTTATTTATAAGGCGCCACACAGTATCCGTAGCGCCGTGCAGAGGCAATAGCAAAGACAATAGTTACATATACAATTCAATCCAAAAATTAACAGGTATAAAAACATGAATAAGGAATACAAGACATGTACAGAGCAAAATTAAAATACAGTACAAAAAAGCAGAATAATATGTAAGGAAAAAAGATGCTGGATATGTGTGTAGAAGCAGGTGAATAAGGACAGAGATAGACAGTAGAGAGAAAAAGGTGGGAAGTGATGAGGACAAGGAAGAGGGATGATGACAGGAGCTAACATGCTAAGTGAGAGAGGGCAAATAAACAGGAGACACAGTGATGAAGATGGGGAGGGCAGTAAGCTTAGGCGGAGGAAGGGTAGGCTAGCCTGAAGAAGTGGGTTTGGAGGGAGCGTTTGTAGGATTGGAGGGTGCTGGATTGCCTGATAGGAAGTGGTAGGTTGTTCCAATGGAGAGGGACGGCCCAAAAGAAGTCTTGGATGCGGGAGTGAGAGGAAGTTATCAGGTTTGAGTTGAGGCGGCGGTCACCAGCAGAGCGGAGGGGACGGGAGGGAGTGTGGATGGAGATAAGGGAGGATAGGTAGGGAGCAGTGGGGGAGAGAGTCTTGTAAGTTGTGGTGAGGAGCTTCAAGAAAATTCTGAAAGGGACAGGAAGCCACTGTAAAGATTGACAGAGAGGGGAGGTGGAGACATAGTTAATGCTTGACTGCATGGTGGGAGGGGGCAATATTTATATCATACTGTTTTCTGTGGAGGTGGAGCATAAATGTTAAAGTAGAGTCCTGCTGGCAGAAAGCACTTAAGTGTGAGGGGAGTGGGAAGTGATGATGAGGAATGTAAGATGCTTAATAGACAAACCAATTAAGGCAAGTAGTTAGCATAACTACATAACATAAGTCAATATATATTTTGAAATTTTTAAACTGAGACTTGATAAATGTACAAACTCTATGTATTTTACAAGCTTTCTATTTAAACTACAATCACATCAATGACATTTACGGAACTCTCAAGAGTCACACCTTATACACTTTTCTCTGTTGGTAATGTACTGAGAGTGAGGAGTTTTAGAGCAATAATTTATGTTACCTTGTTAATAATGGCTCGCAGTTTTCTACACTTTCTGACTTTTTCAGAGGCTTTTTAGTTTTAGAAATGTAACTGCTGTGGCAGGACTCTAGGTTATTAAGGACAAGCTGTGGCAGTACTCTAGGTTATTAAGGACAAGCGACATTAAATTAACATTTAGACATCTATATATAAATATAAATATATATATATATATATATCTCAAGTAAGTCAATTAATGTCCACATTTATCGTTTCTATATTTTATGAGTAAAAATAAACTACAGCGATGAGATCATTATGTTACAAATATGAAAATATATGGCAATGATATTGCCAGTAAGTTTGTCTTCAACATCTTGAAATTATATACAACATTTCACAGAGAAAACCATAAATATAAATTTGATACAGCAGTGATATTTTTAAAGCTTAGAATTACAGCCCCCCAGTGTGACTTCCAATCATCAGTGCTTGCAGGAATTAATTCTTTAAAAAAAGTTATTTAAGTCGTTGTAAGTTTCCTAGCTATGCAATGAGTGCCAGGATTGCAACATTTACAAAGTAGATAATGGCTCTGTAATGGCACAGCGATTAAACTCAGAACTGAAACTGTTACGGATTCCTGCATTTTATTTTACCATAAAAGAAAACAATTCTGCTGCATCATACATCTATACGCCATACAGTATAATTATGCACTTTCCTTCACATCTCCCTAAAGCAACACAAGCATTCGCTGAGGTTGGAGATATATATTCTAGAATGACTATTTTTATTGAACATTAAATGTCCCTTTGGTCAAAAAAAAACAAAAAAAACCCTATATTAATGTTACTAAAGGACTATCAGAGTAAAGAGTATCTCTCTCACACACACACATCGGGCAAGATTTACTAAGCTGCGAGTTTGGAAAAGTGGAGATGTTGCCCATAGCAACCAATCAGATTTTAGCTGACATTCTCTAGTATGTAAAAATAAAGTGAGAGCTATAATCTGATTGGTTGCTATAGGAAACATCTCCAATTTTCCAAACCCGTAGCTTAGTAAGTCTGGCCCCATCATATTTATCTAACATCAACTCTTATCCTAATCCTTATCCCAACCTCTCTTCTCCCTGCAGCCTGACCCTAAGACTCCCTTTCATGCAGCCTGACCGTAAAACTCCCTTCCCCACAGCCTAACCCTAAGAGTACCCTCCACGCAGCCTAACCCTAAGAGTACCCTCCACGCAGCCTAACCCTAAGACTCTCCATAGACTCCCCTGGCACACTCACCTCTCCCATCCGGTGCGGAGGGTCTGCAGCGGCGATTTTGGAAATAATTAATCGATAAGTAAGCCGAAAAATAAATTCAACATACTTACCCATTCATTAGCAAAACTTTCTAAATACTAATATTTTCAAAATAGAGACAGACGAAATTAGGCTTTTCCTGTCTGTATTTGGGAAATAGAATTTTCTTTGGACAGAACGCGTCACTACTCAGGATATCTGCAAAAAGAAAAGAAATGTGTGAAGGTATACTACAATTCTTTCTCACACACAGGAGGGGCCACTGCCTCCACACAGAGAACAATGGACTGTATTTACAGATCAGAATGAGTTAGGTGCAGCAGTATCCTGCCCCCCAACCCTCCCCCGTTTTTAGGAACCTTATGGAACTTAAGAGTGATCCCTTCCCCACTCCCTCCAGGCTAATTTAAATACCTCCCCCACCCACTCATTTAAAAAGGACAGAGGCTGCCAAGACCACACATACCAAAATGGTACGTAGATTGTGTATATGACTTACTACGCATGCGTAGTAGGTCAGTTCTTAAACAACCGTTCTTAAGAAGCAGCAGCTTCATATGCTTGAATACGGTCCTATGTAACAGAAGTGAAGTGGGTGTGGTTTGAAGGTGCTGGAGAACCCTACATATAATGCAAAGTGTGGGCGGATGTATATATGAAAAAGCAGTCCCAATAAATGGTCCTCATCTAGAAATGTGCATATGCAAATGCATGCGATGATAAGCTGTACGTGTTTGGACATGCACCACCGGTTGTGTATCAATTGAAAAATGATCAAGTTTAATACTTTTAAATGCATCAATTTGCACTTGTCTTGGTGCAGGCATGTATGGACACATGGTGGGTGGTTGATGGTGTTTTTGAATTACTTGCCATCAGGGTCGCCATCAGAAAATGCAGGGCCTGGGACACAGCTGTGGGGCCCCGCTTCCCCATGTGACATCATTGGTGACATTACATAGGGGCAGGGTTCTGCAGACCTGCTGTAACAGGTATCTGTGCCTGCACAGTAGCTACAAGTTAACTGAAGTCAAGGGCCCGGATTCAGAGCTGCGCTTCCATCTTTTTTCAGACTCAGCTAAAATAAGCATTGCGCATACTCACAATGGGCCTGATCCAGACCTACGTTGATGCACTGTGCTTAGTAAAGCACAGCGTATCGGCGTGCACACCCCCGACACTTCCCCCTGTTAGTAAAGCAGTGTATCGACGTGCACTCCCCCCTGTGCAAGTGTATTTTCCCTCGCTGACGTTGGCTGAAGGCTACCCTAACTTCAGCCGGCCTAAGCGAGGGAAAATACGCTTGCACAGGAGCGTATCACCTAAAACCCCTCCCTCATTAAACAACCCCCCCTGCCCACCAACACTAACATGCGTCCCTCGCCGTTACCACGGTGATACTACAGACGCCCGATCATAGATCGGGCATTTCCGTAGTAACGTCGGCCAACATCTGGCCGGCGCATGCGCAGATTGGCGTTTCAGCCGATCTTACACTTATGCCCAGCAAAATTACCACCGGGCTGCGTAGGTCTGGATCAGTCCCAATGGGAGCGTGCACAAGTTTGCCTATCTGTCTGTACCCGCATCCGACAGCACTGTGCCTGTGGAACTGGGAGTTTCATGATATTTAAATGAGAAGAGGGATGTTTTTCTTATTTAAATATTAGGTGCTGTGCTGTATGGTGTCTGCGCATCCACCTTACGCTCACACCATCCCAGGGTATTACTGTAAATTACTATAAAAAAAAAATACTTACCAGCTTGGATGGTATCCCATATTGTAAGCTTTTAAGTGAATACTCAACTTACCTCAGTCCCTTTTATTAGCCATTTTAGTAGCCAACATAAGGAGATAGAAAAAATCCTTCATAGACATTGGCATCTTTTAGAAAGTGACCTTGAATTACAAGGTCACATAGGGAAGATCCCAAAATGTATCTATCGGAAGACACCGAACCTAAAAAATCATTAGGTGAAAAGTGCCTTTGGGGCCCCAACGGTCACCACTAATATCACTGCAAAAGGTTTCTTTCGTTGTGGTGACTGTGCAATGTGTAAGAACAGAAAAGACAACAAAAGGTAGACCAATGTATTTCCACATCAAATCAAAAAATATTTAAGATCAAGGATTTCATCACCTGTAATTCTAAAAATTGTATTTATGTCATAGAGTGCAAATGTGGCTTGCGTACTGCGGAGCTTATAGGGTATTTTAGTGATAGCGGAATACAGGGTAAACAGCGAAAGCCCGGCAGTTTATTATCGTTGCCGGGACAACCTGCCGATCAAACTAATTAACTCTCAGCTGGACGCATTGCATAAGTATCCAGACTTCACTGCTAAAAGGATAACTTTTGAGAAACGGCCAGCCCCGAAACGCGTTAAGGTTTCTCCAGTATATCGCATCCACGGGACTCCCACTCTACAGTCTTCTGTGGCTCTGCTCAGAAGCCAGGACGTCCACTTTTTGCTGCTATCCTTGAACTTGAAGCACACTTTTGGTATTGGATTTTTCCCGCTGTTTTGCGCTACATATGTTTTTATTATATATATGACTTTATTTGATGTTTTTAGCCATGAATGGGCTTATCATTTTGTAAAAGTTATTTTATATGTATTTTTAAACCGTAAACATTTTTTGCCTTTATCATTGGTTTGATTATAGAGCATCACGTATTAATCATTTTTTCATATATCTTCTCGTCATATGGTCTGTGGAAATAATTTGGTTGGAGGATTATCGGGAGGAAGTCCCCCCCCTTTTTGGAATACATCATCCAAAGCTTCGCCATTGATTTATATGTGACTATAATTACTGTTTTTACCTGTATGCTGCTTTTCTGGTTAATTTAAATTATTAGTTTAGTTTTAATTGTATTTGTTGTTCCACTGATAATCTCTGTGCTGACTTTACACTCATATCCTTTGTTCTATTTCAGATTATATTCTGACAATTATCCAGGGTTGCCAATTTTTAAAAGCTTCCCTCCAGGGAAGCCATAGATGCATATAGGGGCGGGGCTTAACTGCACAATTTATGCAAATTGTGCCATTAAGCTCCGCCCCATGACTATCAATTACCCCTTTCGGGTTTTCAAAGGGATGGGGGTGGGGCTTGTTGATGCAATTTGCGTCATCAAGTCCTCCTTATCCTTAGCAACAATAGTAAACTAGTGTTGCCAGGCAAGGGGGCAGGACTTGAGGCTGTGGTTTAATGGAAACCACGAGCTTCAAGTCCCTTGTGGGAGATTTGCCAGCTCTCCCGGGATACCGGGAGAACTGCCCGAATTTCGGGAGTCGGCAACTATGCAATTATCTGCACTTGGATTTGCTTCATACAATCCACCATGTGGGATAAAAACTGCTAAACTTACCTTTTGGCCAGCTGTGATTTGTTGGAGGGGCTTTGGGAACTTCTTAGTGAAGAAGGAAGTTGCAGGACTATATTACCTGACTTGTCATTTAAGTCAAGTCACTACTGGTATTGTATCTTGCATTTCATTATTGGAACTATTAGACTTTGATTCTGAAATCATAACTGCAAACTGTCAGTACCAGCATATGTAATTTTAATTACAATGCAAAGCTATAGCCTGAAGTATTGATTCTTGTGTATCAAAATAAAGATTGTCATTTATTAAACCAGCACATCTTGGATTCTTAAGATATATTGAACTACTACTATACACTTACATCTCTGATTGTAAGAAGTCTATTCATGCGAATTGGATTATTTAAAATGCAGACATTCAGATATCTGAATAGTGCAACTCAGCTCCCTAAACATCATTTGTTCAGATGAAAACCTAAATTGTGGATCCAGCACAAAGGCTTTTACTTACATACAATGCATAGAGGAAGTGAGAGTTACTTACCTGAGGAAAGTTAAAGTCCCAGAAAAGGGCAGAGACTGTCAATCAGAGTACTGTGCTTTGGTTTATTGTCTAAAAGAGAGAGGAGTCTTGGAACCTCTCTCTGGCCCTGATTCAGACATAGGCTCGGAAGGGGACTTATACAAGTCATTTGCATGCAACATCTGCGCATGCCAGATGTTATGTGTCGTAAAAAAAAGGCCAGCTCTTAACATCCGCATGCTGAAACGAAACCCTGCCACACAGGCAGGATTAGGCATGCTAATGACAGCCGGGGGTGGGGAGATATAGTTCTGCACAATAAAGTTAAGGTAGGGTTCTGGACACTTAAATGTCCATAACTCCGTAAGAAGGAGAGGATTATGAGGGGCCTGCACAACCCTCCTCCATGCTTAATTTCAGAGCTTCGTACGGACGTAAATCGCACGGAGCTCTGAATCTGGTCCCCTGTTCCTCTTATATGTGATGTCCTCAGTTTTCAGGTCCTTTTCACTACTAAACTGTCATTGTTTTGGCATTTTGGTATGGTGATGTTGCTGGTTGCACCGGTTATTCTCTGGTTGGTGGAAAGCTCTAGCAATGTTGCAGTGCTTAGTCATGTGGCACAGGTTTCCTGTTATGCTTTTTTTTTTAAGGTGGTCCCTGAGTCCCCTCAGGGGCAGTCCCGCATGTTGTAAGTTTCAGAGTTTTTGTGCATGGGTGCGCTTGTTGAAGTGGAAGAAGATTGCTGGTTCTTTTTTGCTGGGGTCAATAATGTAAACAAAATCATACTTCACAGCTTGTTACTCTGCTTTCTTTGGCCTTCATTAAATTAGTCATAACTTTATTTATTTTTACTCTAAATTCTGTTGTCTGTGTCAGCTAATTAAGATGAAAAAAAACCATTAACATCACAAGCATTAAATGTGAACCATGAAAAATTTTAGCTGCCTCAAAAAAAGTGGGACAATTTGCTTACCTAAGACTAAAATGTAAAAAAAATTCTGCAGCACTGTACATCATCTGAAAAGTAGTTTAACTAATGGCACAAAGTAAAAAATATATGCAAAAAGTATGATAGAATAAGTATAGCAAAGTCTTTACATTTATGGTTTATGGGTTCAATATGAAAATGCATAACAATAGGTTCAATCAGACTAAACACTGGGAAGCAACATAGGGAACACAAACTGAATGATTAACATGAACTATTAGTCATAATGAAAGAAATGCCAGATAGAAATACAAATGCAACATACGCGCACAGTTTCACTATGACATGAGACCATCAATTCCATTTCAGCATAAGAACATTTACAGGGCATCTCAATATCAAAGTAATTAAATATTTGAAAAACAGAGAAATACTCATCTCATTACAGAACTCAGTTTTTAGAAACCTTTAAAGAAAATATATTATAGTACAGAATAACACACAGCGGGTTTCTAATTGAGTGAAGAATTTTATTATCTGCAGTCAGTAAGGGACATACACAAGGTATTAAGGAGATTATGTAAAAACCAGATCACACAGTTGCAGATGGCAAAAAAAAAAAGAAATTTAATTTAAAAAAAAATTTCATTCATGTTTGTCCATAGTTTTTAGGTTTGGTTTTCAACTTCCAACATGTACAAATTATACAAAGCTGTTATTCCTAGAACAACAAAACAGTGTTATGGGCACCATCAGAACTTCGGAAGATTAACTTTGTGAAGCCGTGAACGGGAGTTCACGATGTCCCCAGCGCTCAGTTCCCACAGTTATTGGAAGGACAGCTGCAGTTATATAGGGTTTGTGTACAGTCTCCCAGGACTTGTACAAATAATCGGTATAGCGTTTTTGTTTTGTAATTGGCGTGAGGCCAGATACTCCCTAATTGCGCTTATCACTTACAATATCTAAGTACTTATCTAAGTACTTGATGATCCGGACCCGAGGTGAAGGATTACACAAGAAACAGCTGGGATCCAACTCATCAGAGAACAAGCAACCCCTGCCCAGAAGCACGGCCAGCACCCGCAACTCTGTCGGCAGGTACGCTCCACATCCATCACCGCAGCTGCACAAGGAGATAAAAACGCATTCAACGTAGATCCTGCAAATACCAAAGCATCAGAACGGCGAGTGTTCTGCTTTCCTTACTATCAAAGCAACACTGTATCTATCGGCTTTGCGCTGTATTATTAAAACTATATTTACTGTATTACCACTTGCTACTGATTTATTTATTTATTTACTGTATTACCACTTGCTACTGATTTATTTATTTATTTACTGTATTACCACTTGCTACTGATTTATTTATTTATTTACTGTATTACCACTTGCTACTGATTTATTTATTTATTTACTGTATTACCACTTGCTACTGATTTATTTATTTATTTACTGTATTACCACTTGCTACTGATTTATTTATTTATTTACTGTATTACCACTTGCTACTGATTTATTTATTTATTTACTGTATTACCACTTGCTACTGATTTATTTACTGTGATGAAGTACTTAGATATTGTAAGTGATAAGCGCAATTACGGAGTATTTGGCCTCATGCCAATTACAAAACAAGAACTTCAGAAGGTCAGGGGGGGACAACATGGGTCCCGCATTGGACATCTGTACAGTTAAGTTCTGCATGAACACACAGTCCGGGACCAAACTGGGAGAGGGACAACAGCGAGAATGGCCCTTTTCCAAAAGGGTTGTTTTATAAAAGCCAATTTCCAATTGGCTCTGGTAAAGATTGCTCTTGTCCCACCAAAGACAAGAATCCCTGAATTGTCAAGAGGTAAGTATTTATCCTATCCCAATCTTAATTCTAATTCTTACCCTAACCCTCCCCTTCCATTGCCCTAACCCTCCCCTTCCATGCCCTCCTTTCCCCACAGCCTGACCCTAAGACTCCCCTCCCCGCAGCCTGACCCTAAGACGCCCTTACCCACAGCCTAACCCTATAATTCCTCATATAGTCCCCTATAATACTCACCTGTCCGGTCCGATTTGGCAGGTTTGCAGTGGTGTGGAGGGTCTGCAATGGCAGTCTGCAAATGAATAAATGGGTAAGTATGCTGAAAAATAAATTTGTCATTATTACACATTCATTAATAAAATTTCAAAATAGAGACAGACAAAAATTAGCTTTTGGCTGTCAGAAACAGCGTTTTCTTTACAGAGACTGAATCCCAACCAAACAGCACGTGCACAGACTGGTGCCTGCTCTGAGCATGCACTAAAACAGCAGCCACAGTATGTAGTAAACCAGCAACTGATATATTTCGTCTTTGATATATTAAGTTTTTAAATGTCAGGAGTAATCGCTGACTTTTTTTTTTGTTTTTTTGTAATTTTTAGTGTGCCTTAAAAAAATCATAGGTGAGAATGAGCATTGCCATATTTATTTATTTTATTTATTTATTTATATGACATTTATCTTTTACATATTTCACAAATGTTTTACCCTAGAGATAGGAACTAGGAAAAAACATTTTTTTTTTCAGTTTTTTAGTGCCGTATCTAGGGTTGATACAAAAAAAAGGCACCCACATTAGTTTTTTAAACTTTCCTTTTTAACAATTCAGCTATTATATTATAACAACTCAATAGCAAATAATTAAAAAATATATATTTTTATTATATTTTTTCAGCCACAGTCGATCAATAAGAAGAAAAATTCCAAGGACTTCCGGTGGGCGGTATTTTAACCGAGCTCCCGGCGGCCGAGTATAACATCGAGTGGCATTGCCTTAGATTTGAGGTGGAGAGGCGTTTTTTTTTATATAAGAAGAGACGCGGGAACTGTTACTCTTCACCGCAGTCTGCAGATCGCCGTCGGAGCTGCTACAGATTCCCCGGAGTCCGTTCCGGAGATTTGAGGCCTGCTGTCTGGTGGCGCCATCTTGCCAGAAGAAAACTGCCTGGCGTGTACGGAACGGCACCTACAGTGTTTCAGTTGGGACCTGGTTTGTAGGATGGAGGTGAAGAGCACTATAATACTGACTTTACTATTACTTCAAAGTAGCCAGGCTGGAATTTCTACCGTTTTAAGAAAGAGGAGCACGGGACTTCTGGGAGACCGGTGAATGGCCGCGTTTTCTAGAGCTCTCCAGAGCGCGGTGTGTTAACAGAGACACTGGCCTGACCGGAACAGTAATTACAATGCAACATACATGCTCACTGTGGAGATAAGGTGTCAGGCAAGGGGATTTCACTTGACTGCGGCCCCCTGACAGACGCTTCCCCAGCATATACCGCGCTGAGACACTGGTGCCCATTCAAAATGGCGGACGCCAGGCGGTAAATAGCACACTATACTCGTGCTACAAATCCTCTAGATACAGAGGATTCAATAATATATTGGCCAATCTTCCTCAGAAAAAGACCTACAGATTGCCTGACTCTGTGACACAAAGCTGATTTTACATCTTGCAGTCCTACTATCACTCTACTACCAGCCTCACAGAAGTGCTAACTCCCTACAGTGAGTACGTCCCTGAGCTATTTAAAAGCTGACTTTTATTAACACACACTTGAAAGTATGTATTAGAGGGTTTGGTGCCATGCAGAGGCTGGGCTGCTGGGAAGTTTCCCCCATAATCACTGGGACTGAACCACGCAGAGGTTGGGCTGCTTACAAAAATAATTTCTTGTTGAGATATTTGGGATAGTATACCACACAGAGGTTGGGCTGCTTACAAACATCACGTCTTGTCGGACCTATTTGGGATTGAGTGCCACGCAGAGGCTGGGCTGTTTACAAGCATTATTACTTATTGCAATTATCTGTGGTTTTGTGCCATGCAGAGGTTGCGCTGCTTCAAAGTACTGTTGCTGGCTGTAATCACTTGGGGTTGTGTGCCACGCAAAGGTTGGGCTGCTTACAAACATCATCTTTAGCCGGATCAATTTGGGATTGAGTGCCACGCAGAGGTTGGGCTGCTTTAAAATCTTCCTACAATATTCTATGAGAGACTTGGCTGCATAGCGTAGCTATCTATAGAAATCATAAGAGCCAATGGACAAATTAATGCATAAACCACGACGCAATACTAGAGGTGGAGCCGCGGCGGTGAAGATGAAAGCGAAAGTAACCTCTCCAACAAACTCTCAACCAACCAGATCCCCAGAGGGTCATGATGAATCAGATGGGGACTATGACACCAATAAACATAGCCCGCAAGCTGTGAAACACGCACAGGAGATGTCTGATATCATTTCTCCGCTACTGGATAAAAAGCTAGGGATACTCAAGGAATTCATCGATGCAGCCCTGGAGCAACTGACCTCCCATGACCAACGTATTACGGAGGCAGAGCAGTGGATATCAACAGCGGAAGATGAATTGGTAGAGGCTCAAAAAACCATCCAAGAACACGAAGCCTCTATCAATATTCTACATAATAGAATAGAAGATTTAGAAAACCGAAACAGAAGAAACAATTTAAGAGTGGTGGGCCTCCCGGAAACCGTGAAACCAAGAGACCTGATGACATTTGCTACGGAATGGCTACCAGCTGAGTTGGGTCTTAAAACAGATACTATCCCTATAATTGTGGAACGAGTCCACCGAATTGGGCCAGAAAGGGCCAATGATAGTCAACGTCCACGTCAAGTCATTGGACCTGATCCAGAACTACGCCTTGGAGCGAATTTACGGGTGTCAGAGACATAAATTCGCTGTTTTGTACGTACTGCACATGCGCACCATAGAAAATACGCACATTAACGTAGCGTAATTGTGAACGTATGGGCCATTCACGTATGTGTCACGTAAATACTTACATGTGGGCGTGACAATTTTACGTTAGTCCAAATTACGTGTGAAATACGTAAAGTAGGAGGGCGGTTGTATTTAAAGTGTACAGTATGGGCGTACTTAGCGTAAATTCGTTCAGCCCATACGTACGTGTGCGTATGACTGCGGTTACGTTGGAAAAAGTTAAGGTAGGGTTTGGAAAGCGTATCTTGACAAAATACGTCCGTGCAAGGGGTGTACCGAGGGGAGTGTAGCAAATTTACGCGCACGAAAATACGCTCCGCGAATAAACGTACGGCAAACGTAGTTCTGGATCTACCCCATTATGCGTATTCTCAATTATGCAGATAAAGTGAAATTAATGGAAGCATACCTTAAAAAGTCCATCCTACAATATCAAGAACACAATCTACTTTTGTTTCAAGACTTTTCTATGGAAGTAACTAGGAAAAGAAAAGAATTTACTCCAATATGCAAAGAACTTTATGACAAGGGAGTCAAGTTCGCCCTCCTCTACCCAGCCAAATTGCAAGTGTTTTAAAATAACTATTTTAAATTACTATTTCGACACGGTCTCTGCAGCTCGCAACTTTGTCCAGTCCTGCAGTCAAGGGAGTCAAGTTGAAGAGGGGGACACCAACGCTACATGATATGGGTCTATTCGACCTATATATGGACGGTAGAAATCTCTGTATTTTTTTGAAATGCATAAGTTTAGTTACTGTATTTTCTCAGTAATTATATATTCAATAGTTATTATAGAATGTTGGTTACGATGGTCTTTTAAAGTTTTGAGTTATGCTAGTATGGTAAGCAAATTTCAGTTGTACGGGCGAGGCAGCTGTATTGTAATGAAAAATTTTGGTAAAATTTTGGTAATGTTGTTAGGCAAGCTTATAGAAAGGTTCAAGATTTAAAACATAAAATGGAAGTTAATGTTCACATGAGATCCAGGTTACATATAGAGGTAATTATATACATTGTCAACTTCACCAAGCGATTCTTATGTCTCATAGTACAAGTTCCCAGGTTGGGTACATCGAGAGGGTTTGGAAAGGGAATTGTTTCCATTGTTTACATCCCCTTTATTATTATTGATTATGGCTGACTTAGCTCAAAAAGTTTCTGGAGACAGGGCAATTAGAACTAAAACTTCACTCAAAGTTGTATCATGGAACATAAAAGGCCTTAAAACGCCTATAAAGAGGAAAAAAGTTGTACATCAACTTAAAAGGTATAATCCAGATATTGTCCTCTTACAGGAATCTCATTGGTGTAAGGGGGATCCAAATAATCTTAGGGACAATTGGCTCAAAGAGTTCAGAGCAGCATCATACACATCTAAGGCAAGAGGGGTGATAATATTATTTAGCAAAAGTATACATTATGACATACTTGACTCAATCGAAGATAAAGAAGGCAGATATCTCTTTCTTAAAATAAAACTAGATGGAGAACGGTTTACTATAGCTAATATTTAATCCCCAAATGGTCATAACAACTTGTTTTTTCCAGAAATATACAGTAGGCTTCAAGATTGGGCAGAAGGTTCTATCATACTAGGGGGGATTTTAATACAACACGAAACCCGGTCCTGGACAAATCCACACAAAGAGGTGAAACTCATGGCAGCATTTTGTCACCTATAACTTTTCTCATGGATCAACTTCACCTAGAAGACATATGGCGTTTTCAACATCCGGTAGATAAGTACTACACTTTCTATTCACATCCGCATAACAGTTCAACACGAATTGATTATTTGTTGACATCTTTACCATTAACACATAGAGTTATAAATACCAAAATAGAAAATATAATAATCTCAGATCATGCACCGATTTGGTTTACTCTAGCTTTGAATATCCCCATACAAAATTCATATAACTGGAGATTTCCAGCTTATTTGAGTGACTCAGATGATTTTAAAAAACACTTAGAATATAATTTCCTTAATTATATAGATGATAAGGTGGAACATCTAGAGGACATAAATTCGTTTTGGGCTGCTTCTAAACCAGTCATAAGAGGTCATATTATTTCATATGTGACACAACATAGGAAAAATATCACCCAAAGATTACACTCCACAAACATGGACCTTACTTGGACATATTCTGATTTACTGCTTCATGACACAGTAGAGGCCAGAGCTAGATACAAGGAAATAAAAAGCATATATGACACACTCTGCACAGAACGAGCACAATTAAATGTAGAAATTCAACACAAATATTTTCGCTGGGGCAATAAATTGGGAAAATCACTTGCCAATTTAATCAGGAATTCCACCACGCAAAGAAGAATTATATCTTTAAAATCTGAAACCCAACAGACAATTTTATACCCCAACCAAATATCTAATGAATTTCTGTCTTCACCGGATAATTTCCAGAAGGGTATTCAATTTATTAAGGAAGCAGCCCCTAGAAAACTTACACCATCTGAGAGAGAAATCCTTTCTGCTCCATTCTCAGAGTTAGAAATTAAGCATACAATAGCCTCGCTTAAAAACAGTAAATCTCCAGGACCGGATGGTCTGAGCTTGGAATATTATAAAATGTTGTCAGATCATTTAGTACCTATCTAAATACATTATTTAATTCTATCTTAGAAGGCAACTCTGCCCCGGAGGGATTTAATTTAGCCAGAATTATAGTTTTTATAAAGCCCAACAAAGATAAAGAACTAGTACAGTCATATCGACCATTATCTCTACTAAACCAGGATTTAAAGATTTTTACCAAAATATTAGCCACCAGGCTCCAGCAATTTCTCCCTACACTACTACATCAGGCACAGGAGGCTTTACAAAGAGTAGACACTCAACACATAACATACGTCATCTAATAGCCGCAATGGTAAAGACTCACATGGCTAAGGAACGTCATAACATATTAGTTCGTTTAGATGCAGATAAAGCCTTTGACGGTATCTTTTGGGCACATCTCACACGACTATTTAAATTGCAATATTTTGGCCCCAAATTTGTACATATATTTTGCACTATTTATTATCAACCTAAAGCTTTTCTGACAAGTAATGATAGGAACACAGACACCTTCTCACTGCAAAGGGGAACACGACAAGGGTGCCCTTTATCCCTACTTCTTTTTAATATTGCCCTAGATCCTTTACTTGAACACTTTGATATACTAAAAGAATGGAAAGGAATTAAAACAGCAGATTCAGAGCTGAAAGTATCTGCCTTTGCAGATGATTGAATGTTATACATTAATAATCCTAAACAAGCAATCCCATTCATATTAAAGGAATTAGAAGTCTACAAAGATGTGTCAGGGTTTACCATCAATACACAGAAAACGGAAGCAATGACGTTCTTGCCAACAGCTCAAAGAGGATGGAACGGTAGGTTTCCTTTTAAGTGGGTTACACACACATTAAAATATTTAGGTTTGAACATTCCAAAACATCACTCTCATTTATATCAGTGCAACATACCTGCGCAATTATACAAAACAATCTCAGAATTACACTTATGGAGGAATCTGCCACTTTCATTTTTGGGACGTTGCCACTTGATAAAAATGGTTAGTTTTCCAAACATATTATATCATATACAAATGCTACCATTTTTATTCCCAAAACAAGATTTAGGTGGAGTTAATCTACCTAACATCCAGGAATATAATTTAGCAGCTAACTATAGGTATGTAATCGACTGGATTAATGCCATTAATAAATACACTAACACAACATTAGATCAAGCCTTGATTCCGGAAATACACTTAGCAGTTCTACTACTAACAAAAGGGCTGATTCAGAGATACGATTTCCACGGCACTTAGGAGCGTATATTTAGGATCTTAGAAAATTCGCATTACTGCGCATGCGTAGTAATAGTGCAACGCCGTCTACGTAGCGGTTAGGAGCGTAAATTTGCTAAGAGCGTATGTTTGAATCGATCGCAAGTACTTAAGATCTTAAGTGCTGCGAAAGTTTAAGATCTTAAGGATTTGCATGGAAATGGGCGGGGGGAGGCAGGGAAATGAGGGAAAGTGGGCGCGGGCTGACACTTAGGATCTCAAATAAACGCTACTATGTCACTTAAGATCTCAAATGACAGCGCAGAGTTAGGGTTAGTCAATGGTGGTCTAAGTTTAAGATCCACCGCTGTTTGCAAGGGGAGTGACTGTTTATGCAGTGGGCTGGAACATGGTAAGATCTTAACTAAGGTGCGTATATCTGCGATCTTTTCGCAATCGCATCTCTGAATCAGCCCCAAAGTCCATAGATACCTTATCAAGGATAAGCGATAATCCTTTACTGTACGTCACATATAAGTCTTGGAAACAGATTTGTTGTAAATTGAATTTATCACACATGTATACAGTATTTCTACCCTTGACTGATAACCCAGGGTTTAGGAATGACATGCACTCAACAATATTTAATTTGAAGGATGGGAAAAGTCCATATCTTATCTCACATATTTTGGCTCCAAATTCACTTCAACCGCTAACATATGCTTAGGTGCAAGAGAATTTCCCAGATGCTAGAATACCGTTATACTCCTACATACAAGCTAGAAGTTATATAGATAACATTTTACGCCTAATGCCATTACATGGAGTGGGGACAGGGCTGAACGAAATGCTGCGACGCCAGACGTTTCCTTCCTTCTCGATCACAAAAATTTATGCTGCAACTCGTTCACAAATGAACCTAGAAACAGTAACCAAAGGGATGGCAAAGTGGCAAACCCAATTCCTGTCACTATCTCTTTTGGAAATTCTGAAAGCCACAATAAAAATGTAAAAGACATTGGTATCTAGTAGCTATAGGGAAATGACCTTTAAAATTTTACATAGGGCATATTTAACACCAAAACTAAGATTCATAATAGGTCGTTCATCTGATTCCAAGTGTTTCAAGTGCCAAGAAAATGAGGCAGACCTCATACATTGCCTATGGTCATGCCCTAAGATACAAAGTTTTTGGGACACAATCGCAGATTACATAAAGCATACACTTGGCATCTCCTTTACACCTACCAAACAATGGGTGTTCTAGGATATATACGAACAGAACACACTTCGTGTATTATCTAAAGGAAATAGGAAATTGCTTCTAATAATCGCGGCAGGGGGAAAAAAGCAATTCTTTCACAATGGATATAGTCAGAACCCCCATCATTAAATATGATGACAGGAAGATTATCATACTTCTTTCAGATGGACTGGATAGCGACTAGAAACAATAAAGAAAAATTAGTCGAACAATTCTGCGAAACCTGGCTCCCATATATAAACACCCTACCACAAGGTTCTAGAGATTTATTGAGGAAAGCTTTCCAGTTAACGTCGTGGTATAATTTAGAATTACTAAGTGGAAACACTCCCTGTTGATGCAACCTAAGTTTAAGAGGTGTTATGATAGCTAACATTGAAGTTTGGAGAATAGTAGTTGATGTAAAAGTTGAAAAGGGCTATACTTACCTGGATAATTGTAAAACATTTCTGAATTGTACTCATGTATGCACAACTCAATGTTACCTTATTTGTATAACTTCCAATCAAAAATATTTGAAAAAAAAAAAGAAGAAAAATTACCCAAACCACCAGCATAACTTGATATGGATTAATACCTAATTGATACAAACCTTCTACATTTGGAAATACCTCATGCAAAAAATGGTTTACAGACATGGAGGTAAATCCAGACCTATGGGCTAGTTACGTTAGAATATGCTGCCCAAACCCTACCTTAACTTCTCCTAGCATAAGTATTGACGTACGTGATTGATTTGACGGCCAAACCCATCCCATACTGTCCAATTTAAATGCCTCCCTCCGTCTCCACTCGGAAATCCTGAAAGCCACAATAAAAATGGAAAAGACAACGGTATCTAGTAGCTATAGGGAAATTACCTTTAAAATTTTACATAGGACATATTTAACACCAAAACTAAGATTCATAATAGATCGTTCATCTGATTCCAAGTGTTTCAAGTGCCAAGAAAATGAGGCAGACCTCATGGTCATGCCCTAAGATACAACGTTTTTGGGACACAATCGAAGATTACATAAAACATACACTTGGCATCTCATTTACACCTACCAAACAATGGGTGTTCTGGGATATATACGAACAGAACACACTTCGTGTATTATCTAAAGGAAATAGGAAATTGCTTCTAATAATCACGGCAGGGGGAAAAAAAGCTAATATTTCACTATGGATATAGTCAGAACCCCCATCATTAAATATGATGACAGGCAGATTATCATACTTCTATCAGATGGACTGGATTGCGACTAGAAACAATAAAGAAAAATTAGTCGAACAATTCTGCGAAACCTGGCTCCCATATATAAACACCCTACCACAAGGTTCTAGAGATTTATTGAGGAAAGCTTTCCAGTTAACGTCGTGGTATAATTTAGAATTACTAAGTGGAAACACTCCCTGTTGATGCAACCTAAGTTTAAGAGGTGTTATGATAGCTAACATTGAAGTGAAGTTTGGAGGAGTTGATGTAAAAGTTGAAAAGGGCTATACTTACCTGGATAATTGTAAAACATTTCTGAATTGTACTCATGTATGCACAACTCAATGTTACCTTATTTGTATAACTCCCAATAAAAAATATTTGAAAAAAAAAAAAGAAGAAAAATTACCCAAACCACCAGCATAACTTGATATAGATTAATACCTAATTGATACATACCTTCTATATTTGGAAATACCTCATGCAAAAAATGATATACAGACATGGGGGTAAATCCAGACATATGGGCTAGTTACGTTAGAATACGCTGCATAAACCCTACCTTAACTTTTCCTAGCATAAGTATTGACGTACGTAATTAATTTGACGGCCAAACCCATCCCATACTGTCCAATTTAAATGCCTCCCTCCGTCTCCATAGCGTAATTACGGGTGTCGTGTTGATGCCCCCGCCCCTTCGTTCACATTTATGCTGATGGTACGTACGTTAGGAGTTATGTGGCCTAACATCTGCTGCGTGCATGCACAGTAAATACAAATTTTACGTCATCGTCTAGAGTAAATACTCTAGTGTGCTTAGCTTAGGATCTGGCCCATGAACATTAATATGACTTATGGATATGTACGTAAGTTTTGTGTAGGCTTGCAATTGTCAGAGTATCCTCCCTATATATCCAGACTCAAATGCAGGATTAGTCTGCTATTATGTATAAGGAAAACATATTGTGCAAAAATTGTGTTATCAAAAAAATTTAAGGTATAAAATACATAGCTGTAAATAAAATAATTATTAGACAATAGTAAATGAATTAAGTAATTAATCAGTTCCTTGTAATTTCCCTTGGATTGCCAGTAGTTGCTGCACAAATAGCATATATGTCTATCTGGATAAGGCCCTATGTATTTCACAATACAGTTGTACAGTAAATACTGTTTGTGTAAATTAAAATATTAATTTTTTTCTGACAATATTGTTTTCCCCTGAATAAGTTTATCTACATTATGCTCATGTTCAATGTCACTACTTAAAATAAAAAAAAAACTTAAAATCATTAGTTTTCTTGGCTCAAAATGTACATTAATTCTACATTTCAGAGTGATGAATTTTAGCCAACCACAATGAATAATGATCGTAAGTACTATGTTATAGCCACATTGCTTTCCCATTTACTAGTATAAGTTTTTCCCTTTCAGAAGCAAAGAATTGATTAAGCATTATTGCCCTGTGTGACATGTGGCTCCAAATTGGAATTGCAATACCGCGTCCACACTAATGTTTATTTTTTTAAATTGAGAAAAGTCTATTGCTCTTTAATCATGAATTGATAGATTGTAATCTTTGTGTCTAGACAAAGTGACTTCTTGTTTTCTAGCAGAAGAATATTAACAAATAACAATTATACAACATGTTCTTTCCTCCCAGAAAGCTTTCAAGTGCTCCAAGAATCTTGACAGTCTAGTGCCTTAGAAAATGAACATTGGATCAATGATGCACCATTTCTGAGATCCTCACTCTTTTACTGTAGTGAGATGAAATAAACGTTACATAATATTAACCCCTTTGCTCTAAAGTTTTCATTCTCTGCAGTGGCTTCTGTATAATGAACTGGAAACATAATGGGTACTTCCTTTAGATTACATCTGGATAGCAATTAATTTTAGAAGACTGTTTAGATGAATAATCGTTCCCCTTATCAAAGGGATATC